>JAPSES010000105.1:11244258-11263655 GCA_029822895.1 Maxillicosta whitleyi | reverse complement strand
ATCATCATGGCTGCACATGTACATGGTGTGTTATGGGGGGGTTACTGGGAACTGTTATAGAGAAACTAGAGTTAGAAAACTGTAAGGTGAGAAAATATCTAAATTTTATTGCATTTGCTCTGAGGGACTTTGAAGTTTATCCTAGTCAAATTTGAGTACAGAAATGAAACCGGTTCACATATCTTCTACGTTATTAATATGAATTCAATTCTAAATCACCACTCCGACACCCCTGGGCACTAAAACAGCGGGTTGTGTTCATGTGAATCCGGCAAGTCCCTCTGTTATATTCAAGTCAGGCTTATCACAGGTTAGAGTCCTTGAACGCATCAGAGAGGACAGTGTGTCCTAGGAGACGAAAGCTACACAACAACAATACTCTTCAGTAATATTATCATGAATTTCCAGCCTTTACAATAAACCTGTGTTGCTCCAAAACTGGCTCCTTCCATTCCAAAAACACTGACTAGTGACTCACATGTTTCCAAACACGTATTTATCTCCTTAACACACAGCGTGCGCAAACATATTCCTTTGTGACAACCTGTGCAGAACCACTGTAAGGTATCTCCATATCTAGACACAATGAAACAATGTTTGATTTCTTAAAGAATAAGTGTTGCTTTTGGCTGCCCCTCTTGGTTTGGTAACTCTGACACCAAACATTGAATTGCAAAGAATAAGAGGAACTTGATGAAATGAAACTCGAGTGCATGATTCAGATTGGACTAGAGGGCAAACTGGTACTTAGTAAACCTCTTTAACCATTTTGTGTCACCTAAATATGATCTCTGCAACCACCTGGGCGTGGCGATGCATCACCTATTAAATTAAAACCCTTTCAAATGCTCGGAAAACCCTGTGATTATAAACACGCATTTGTGTAACTGTTTACTATACAGGTCATAAAATCCTCCATGAAGTTCCCACAGTGTCAACAGAAGCTGCACTCATGCTCTCACATACATTGGGAAAGTTTTCCTTGATTTTTTTTTTTTTTTGTTGTTGTTGCTTTCAGGCAAAAAAATGATGAGAAAAAAAATAACTGTGAACTGTAACCTTGATACTTCAATGACGTTCTTTTAATAAGCATAAGATAGAAAACACTCATAAAGACTAATTATTACGATCATGTTTCAGAAGGAACCCACTCCCTAAAGTCACTGCACCGACTTGTTGATTATTTCCCATTTTGAGAGCAAGAAAGTGAAACTTTATCTGTCACTTCTCCAAAACCTGTTTGCCTGCCCTTCATTGCTATTGTGTCATCGTCAAAACATAACTACAATAACATCCTGTGTCCCTAAAAACATAATATTTACACAACAACTAAATTAAAACAAATATTTTGTTATATTTTTAGCTAATTTTTCATAATCCATCATGTTCCGATTTAATCTCAGATTAAATCGGAACATGATGATCTACAGGTTTATTAGATTTAACAGCACAAAATACACATAATCTGTAATTTGTGCTGTTAAATCTAATAAACCTGTGGAGGAATTTACACTCATCCCCAACTTTTGCTGCTTTTCAGTCAACATATCTTTTTCATATTGCCAACTTTTTCTTAACT
Organism: Maxillicosta whitleyi; assembly: GCA_029822895.1. NCBI lineage: Eukaryota > Metazoa > Chordata > Actinopteri > Perciformes > Neosebastidae > Maxillicosta > Maxillicosta whitleyi. The sequence continues at coordinate 11,262,076 of JAPSES010000105.1, read as the reverse complement.
TCACACAACAATGTAATTTCACTCTATATGTCCAGTACAGTCGGAAAGATTTAATAAGAAATCCAACTCTTGAAACCTGCAAATTTCTTATGCAATTCTATCAAATCTGAACTGATGTGGCAACGGTTTATCAATGTCACATCCTACATTTTGTATCTTTAACTGATGGGGGTTTTATCCTACATGATAAACTAAGAGAAAATACAGATGAATACACTCAGTCCTCATAAGGTTTCTTAACTTAAGCACTGTTTAGAACAAAACTCCAGGAAAATGCCTGATATGGTCTGTCACCTGGTATGCCAAACACACACTTACACAAAGGGCCCCCTATTTCTAGCTTCCTCAAAGAAATATCTTTATAAAGCTAAAGAATGTGAGGAATCTGAAAGGGAGTGTTGAAGCCAACAGGTGACCTTCTGAGCATACCTTGGTAGAACTGAATAACCTAATCAGTTCTCCGTTCACCTCACCTCTGTACATCTGCCTTTCAACCAAACTCAGGGAATCCCTAATGAAACTATGACTTAATCCCAGAGGCAGGAGAGTTGCGCAAGAGGCACCTGTACGTTTCAAACCTGATCAGATCAACTGACTATAAGGAAGGGCTATATATCACTGTCGCAAATGTGCTTTTACATGCACTCTGTCAGTCTGGAATTTGACAAATGGACAATCAGGTTAGGTCTTCAGAGAAAGTTTGACAATGCAGAGTTATTGGGTTTACTGTATTGAATGGTCCAAGAGGTCAGCCTTTATCACAGCAACCTGCTACTGTTTCCCCTCTGGTCAAACTCCATGGGTTTGTTTGCAAAGTTCCCAGAGCAAAGGGTAAGTTAACCCTAGACAGAATTTCTATGATTATACTGCTAATCCAGACCGTTATCATCCACAAATAAAAATACAAAGAAACCACATTAGGAGGTGTAATTCTCAGATGTTTTAATTGCAGGTTAGTTTGTTTGGTTTATATTATCATATGCACATATGCTTGATGGTGCCAAGAACGTCCACTAAGCTCCGAGGAAATCGGGCCTTTGCTGCTGCTGGTCCCAGAATGTGGACCAACCTGCCTCTGTATATCCGACAGGCCTCCTCGTGGCCTGTTTTTAAACCTCTTCTTAAAACCCACCTGTTCTCATTTGGCTTTTTAACACTCTTGTAATGTTGACATTTTGTTTTTGTTTTTATACCTTAACTTGTTTTATTTATTTGCTTCTTAATTCTTTATTAATTCTGTTTTGTACTTTTCGTCTTCTATTCAGCACTTTGGTCCACTGTGGTTGTTTTAAAGTGCTTTATAAATAAAGTTGGATTCGAATATATTGGCTATGCAGTTTTTTCAGGACAATAAAGCTTTATGTTTTGAAATAATTTTCTGTAAGTTGTTCTAATTAAAATGCACTTTAATTTGACTTTACACCGGTCTGCTGCTTGCTCTGTGTTCCATTACCTCCCAAAACCTTGACATTTATATGCATACATGCTGCATTTTCCTAATTTATGGGAGTCCGTGGCTCAGTACGAAGAAGAATAGTGCAAGTAGAGGGGTCAGGAAAAACAGAACCCCTTGTTCCTCACTGTAACGGCTCTGGCATGGCTTTTAATTAACTGGCACCATGCCTGCAATACCAGGCATTTAGTAGGCAGGAGGCCCCTCTGGCATCAATACAGATCATCATCAGAGACTCAGCTGGAGGCTTTCAATTCTCTGGGCAAGTGTGTTACATTGCACCATGTCCTGCTCCCAGTAAACCTCCTCTGACTGCATTTTGAGAATTGCTGAAGTCCTGCCTAATCAGAGGAATCGTCTGCAAGGAGTTTGCGGTGTTTGCCAGCACCAACAATCTAGATGCCATACACAACACATTCACTGCTGACCGCTCAAAAGCAGCACATGTTAGCAACTGGTGCATCTGTCATAAGTATGATATTCCCTGCTTTACATTGAGACATTTCTGAAACCTCAAAAGGATAGTTTGAGATTTTTTACATCAATCAGTATGGCATCCCTGTCATCAGTGTCATACATCCACACTGACTTACCCCCTCACAGGACACTGTCGGGGGTCAGTGTGGATGTACTACACTGATGACGGGGATGAAATACAGATTCATGTCAAAAAATCCTGAAATATCCCTTTAATGCTTTTCAAAACTGTAGCTGATATACAATGGACACTTCAGTCCTGTAATGTTTTTTCACATTCCAGTTTTAAAGGATGTATAATATGTACTGGTATGTGGTAAATGTAAAGGACTTCTGTGGTTTTTAGGGATGCATGAATGTAAAATTATTACACATATGGGGCATATAAGACTTTCAATGATAAAGCAGATAAATATCACACCAACATTAGTGAAATGTCTTCTTACTTGAAGATGCTGGGCTGATGTATCCTTGCATCCCTAGTTGGTTTCCTTACATTAATCCTTAAAGCAGCGTATGATGTTCCTCACCAAATTGTGCTATGAGTGATAGCCAAAGTATCACAAATCTTCTTACGCACCTGAATCACTTCCCTCACGATGAACAACTTCAAAGTTAATTCCATCACAAGCAGTCTGTTTGTTTACATACCAAACCAATGTCACTTGAGCCTTTTTGGAAATTTTGTTGCAAAGTGCATTGAGGTATTGGGAATTTGAAGCAGTCACAGTATGACCGCAGCAGCAGCAACAAACATGGAAGCAACCTCATTGCTGTTTGCAGCTGCGGCTGTGTGGAATTACAAAAAGGCCCAAGTGACCATTTGGTTTCAGTTTGGTATGTAAATAAATAGACTGCTTCTGATGGAGTCAGCTTCAAAGTTGTTCACCTTGAAGGAAGTGATTCAGGTGAGTATTCACAGAAAGACAACGGATTTGGGATACTTTAGCTATCACTGGGAATTTACAGATTTGATGAAAAACTGGTGACAAATGTCATACACTGCTTTAAACTCCCTCCCAAGTTCCTCCTCCACATTCTTCTTCTACTAACTGTTGGTTTAGACAACAGTAAATGACTATCTTCTAGCACAACATAAACTCCAATGCAAACTAACACATGACCACAGCAAAATGTGACAAAAGATGAAGTAACTTCTGCGTGACTGTATATCTGGCAACATGCTGTGTAGATATAGATGGCTCACTCCAAATAGCGAAAACATAATTCCCTGTTTTCCCCCATTATGGACTAATGAAACCATGATATCTTGTTATTTCTATCATTGGATAACCTTAAAGAAATACAGGTTCGTTTTCTGCTGTAATTTAATTATGTTCACACGTACAGAAAAAAAGATTCATAACCTTTAGCCTATAATCCAGTTTCCTCTCCGTGCATTATTATTGTAACTGATCAAAGAGAAATGCTTGTGTGTGCAGGAATATAGAGCATAGATTGTGTAATATATTCTACATGCATGAGCCAATGATGACGAATCAGTCTATGCATTCATCATCAACCGCAGATGTGACTGAAAATATTTATACATATTCATCTTGTGTTGTGTGTATAGTTTGACTGCGTAATCCCATGGAAATCCCCCAACACTAACTAATCTACAAGCTCCAAGTCCCCAACTGGAGGAGGCAGCAAGGAAAACAGGGGGAGGCCTCTGCAAATACAAACTATTGGCATGAAGTACACAAGCACCGACACCGACAAACACACAACTGTGAGCAAATACTGTGGCTACTTTTGGGCTTTTGTATAAGGCAGCTCCATGGGACAAGGTTTGGTTTGTTTCATTATTTTTATGTTTCAGCTCTGATATGATAAAAGGTCTAACTAATGAAGAGAATAAAAACTGCACTTGGTGTTCACAGTTTCAACATGTGCCCACTTAATGTGCCAAATTGATGCAGACAAACCCCATGAATGCACATGTGCAGGCTCGTGCAAGATCTGATGTGCAAAAACTGCAATTTCCGTAGAAATGTGTGAATGGTTGCTGTGCTTTGTCTGTGTGTGTTTTTTATTTAAGGTGTTCTATATAGTTGTGACTGCAAAAGATACACCACCCACTTCATCCTCCAGTGTGGATGACAGCTACACTCCAGCACTCTGCCTCCTCTGTGTAACCTGAACACCAGGTAAGTAGCGATGGTATCACAGAACAGGACTGGCAGAGATTTTTTTTTTCACAGCAAACAAAGTAAGATGAAGGTTAGAAGGCAAGTAGGAAGTCTGTTCAAACATCCCTCCAGTGAATAAACACACAGCCCTGAGAACCAAGGAGCAGGATATTCAACTGGTTCCCGACACTTTAGTCTTATTTGTTTGAGAACACGTTACTACAATGCTTCCTATTTTGATATTTATTCATTACAAAATGTGACGAGTAGAAATTTGAAGTTTTAATATTTTAATTTTGGATGAAAAATAATACTTTCCAGACAGGTTCGTCGACATGTCAGAATAAAATTTCAACTGACTTGAGCGAATGACTAATAGTGTCAATAGAAACCTTATTCTGTGCAAACTGCTATGATAGATACGCTTTGGCAATCTAAGGCTGACAGCGAGCAACTGAAACAACACTACTTAAATATCAAATAAGTACACCTGTGCACCTGCAGTTAAAAAAAATATGCACAAAATTATTAATTTGGTAATGTTTTACAGGGAGATATAATTATTTATAACACGATAAAACACCTACCGTGACTGTTGCCCTGTGGATGGTTCTGCTTCCCTGACTTCGGGGCCCCCTTTTGTCCAGCCTGGTGTCCATCCAAGGCCAGGTCAAGTGCAGGACCCAGACCCAGGTTCTGCCCCTTAGTACAGTTATTCTTCTTCTTCTTGCCCTTCAGCCAACCCAGAGCCCGTCCCAGGGAGTGACTGCGCTTCTTCCGCCCCCTTTTACTGTGTTTCTCTTGGGCAAATATTTCAACCACATCTTGGGGGAGCAAGTCCCCGAACCCCAGCGAGTCACGGTTTGACATACCACCTCAGACTGGAGCTACGCCCTAGAAAAAGAAAGACAGAAGGTATTTTAGGGATCATCATCAACTATAAAAATATAAACTGACCATTTTAGACAACCTAACAATTCCTTTGATTAAGGCTGATAGTTTACATTTATGGTGCTAATCCATTGCAATGAACATTAATACAAAATGTTTAAAAAAAAAAAAAAATTAAAAAAAGAAAGAAAACTAATCCACCAATCACTTTTGAAAAGTATCACAATGGACACTTCATTTCATATTTGAGCACTGTCAGTTTTATTCAAAAAGCTGCCAAAGTCAATGACATTACCATAAGTTCAAACGGCTTCTGGTAATTGATAACTTTCTGCCTTCCAGGTGCAATTTCCCATCTAACACAGTTCATTACTCTCATACTTTTCTGCTACTTGACTTCATCTGTATGTTGCTGCTTCCTTCAATACACCAACATTAACTATTGGATTACTCATGACAAACAGGTTTCAAGTATCCGTAAAGGGATGTTTCTAAATAAACTGAAACTAGACGTGACCTATAAAGACCTCATATCAACACACTAAACTTAGGAGAATGTTTATTAATAATGTAAAATTAATAAAACAAGTAGTTTGACCTATTTTAGCTCTTGACTAAAACAAAAACAGTACCTGATGAGTGCTTCAATTCTCATTCTTTCAATCATGTCACATGGTTAGTGTGTTTATACTGTATATGTTTGTGTGTTTCCGTGGGTACTGCTCATTCAGGCTACACAGACCCCCCCTCCTGCCTCTAAACCAAACTTCACAGTTCTGCGAAGAAAGAGCTGGCAACGCTCCCTTCATTCCATAACATGGAGTCATAATTCACAAAGCCGCACCCGTAGGCTCATGCACTTTTACACACAAGCAGAACAGCAGACGAAGAAGAGCTAACGGACAGAACACAAACTGTCACTAATGTGCAACGTGTCACTTTCAGTCAAAGGTGTTCATTCATATCAAAGTAGTTTCTGTTTTGAAGTTCTTGTTTCTTTACGCTGTGTTTATTTAACCCTCAGTGAAATGACCTCATCGTCCTTCTTCCTCCTCTTCTTCGTTTCCTCCACTCTTCACCTTGTTAAACTGTATCTACTCTGAGGCAGATTTCCCAGCTCTGCTCCTGGGGATCTGTGGCTTACACTGGGATTCTTCCAGCTGCGTTCTTTATTAGATACTTATCTCCAAATCACAGCCTAAAATGAGGAACAGACTGTTAAGATGACAGAAGTCACAGCTCGTAAATGCGCTGAGTGTGACGGTTGGAGATGGAGAATCCCCATGATTTGCTGGTGAGAAAGTTCATAAAAAGGTTTTTGGCTGTTTAACGCTTCACGGCTACGCATGACAAACACTGGAGACAAATTTCTTCTTACACAAGCAGCGTGTAAGCAATCTCACCAAACATCTCCCTGCGAGGAAGGAATACCTTCCTGCCCCAGACGAGACTAAAGACAACCAAACCACATAAACCTATGTGTCATGTTCTCTGAAGATTACAAAGTCACTTTTCCAAACAGCTTTCGTCATCAAAGCCTTGTGTAACCAACAGAGGGAATAATGATGAGATGTAAGATGACTCTGGTTTGGATGTAACCTATGGAAAATTTTCAGGCAGATGTTTGGGCATTTCTAAACCCAGATGTCTTAAACACATGAGTCATTAATTACATTTTTATCAGTCAAAACTTGGGAATGTTACCATCTTACCGCTGACATTTCATGTGAAGAAAACTAGGAGATATTATTTCCAATGCAGGCGGAGGTCATCACTATCACATGAAGTAGAGAAAACTAAAGTTAAATTTGGCTCTTGAATAAGGGAGGACTCCCCATAAACTCATGTCAGAAGTATGTACCTCTGCATGAGAGGCTTAGGATGTGCACTTCCAGCACTTGAATCTTGTCTAAAGTTTATACATAAGCAGATAGCTTAAAAGTAGTTTATTATCTTAATGTAGCCAAGTTAAACTTATTCACCGCGGCACATGTTAAGTGTCCTGAAGTTTGTAGGGAGTAGACATACTGTAGGAGTGAGTTGTAGTGAAAGGCCAATAACAAGACAGAGCATCCATCTTCTGTAAAGTAAAGTACCAGGCCTCTCCCTGCACTAAGTGCTGTGTTTCTCCTGCTCCAAATTACAGTCATTTGGACATGACTAAGATCCGTGCATTGGTATTGGCTACAGTCGGCACTAAGCAGATGCCTCTCTTGGGAGAAGGGGGCTGGTTCATTCATTTATAGCCCACAGGCCACTACGAATACAACAACTCCCCGTATTATTTCCATCACACAGAGACAAAAGTAAAACGAAGAACTCTGGGAAGCAGCAGAGGACCACCCACTGGACTGCTGGGTAGTCTGATCACAAGGAGGTGACTCACTACATCTTTGCCATAGTAACACATAACCTGCAATTTTGACTTTAGCAAACAAATCTGATGAAGTGACGTACGCAGATTAACATCCTCACTACTGTAAATATATAAAGTAGCCCGTTTGATGAGGCTTTTATACAAATTGCTTTAAATGTTGGGGTTACACAGGTTAAATACCACTATCACAATCTGTTCTTCAATCAAAAGGTTTTTTTTTTTTTTCAACGTTAAAGTGCTGACATCTTGATTACAGACTTGTTTTATTTGTCCCAACAATAACTTAATCCCTAACCACACCTACCGAATCATAACCGCTGAAGAAATGCTTCAAAGTACAGTTTTACAAATGATCTTCTCCAAAATAAAATAAAAAAATCCAGAAAATCGTACTAGTTTTTAGTAGCTCATGTCATATAAAATGTTAATCAGGCATCCTATAGCATTGCTAAGTCATATGCTCTGGACTGACGTATAAACAGAAAAACCTTCTAAGCTCTTGCTGTGTGTTTCTCTCACAGTAAATCTGCTGTGGTTTTGCAGCCCAGCCCCAGTCGTGCCGGAGCAGGCATGTGTTCCAACATGCTGTTTACTTATCCTTTACAAAAGACGTCAGGCTTTCACATTGGACAGGAGGTACCACTTGAACGCAGCAAACCTCAACGCAGTGTCAATACCTGACTGACTGATTACCCGACATTGACGGCGGTGTGTACACATCAGCATGACACAAACTACTGCTTACAACAGACCTGATAATAGTTTACACAGTGCCATGGAATAAATAGTCAGAATGAAAATAATGTTTATTTATTGTTTATTTCTGTCAACTTATAAGAGGCTCTGGAAGTAAATTCCAAACCAAATCTTGGTTTTCTCTCTCTACCTCCTTTTGCTCAGGGAGGTCAACAAAACTAAAGCAATGCAAAGCACTGACAGCTGTCTTGCCTAAAGCAAAGTACAGTAGAGTATGTTACAGTGCATACTAAGCCAGCGTTCAAATCCGGGATAAGACCTTCTTCTTAATGTTGTCTATATTGTGCTTTTATTTGAGAAACTGTTGTGTTAAAGAAAGAGGGAAAGCCGGTTCTTGTTATAATTCAAAACTAGTCTAAGCCTAAAAGACGCATGGATGTACAGCTTAGCAAGTCCAAGCAGAGGTGCAAGTGCTTCGCAATATTTGTTTTAACCTAAAGTCAAATTACAACAGAAAGTCTTTGGAAACCTGGGTGACAAATTCAATCTCAGTTTTTTCTGTGTCATGGACAAGTCACAGTTTGAACTCAAGACTAAATATGTAGTTTTCTTCACTAAAACTACATGCAGTAAATACACAATATGAACAACATCAACAACAAAAGCAGCACATGCAAAGAAAACTGCACCATGGGTAAACAGTGACAGGAGTAACCCATTCAAAGTAAATACAAGCAAACAGGTTGTATTTGTGCACAAAAAAAAACAGGCTTGATTTTAGAATAAGATGTCTTTCACAATTTTCAGGAAGTTCGACCTTACTTATATGTGTCAACAAACTGCATCCACATGATAGAAAAGCAGCCTCAAATATTTAATAAAATGGAGACATTAAAACTTTGTATCCAAACTCAAAGGTCAAGCAGCTCATCGATGAACATCAGAGGGTACAGCAGCCGACGAATCCAAACAATGCACGTCTTAAGTTCACACACTTATCGGATCTGGCAAATATGAACAATGTGATTTTGCAGTAGCAGCAGAAGGAGGGATGGGGGGGTCTGCAGGAACTAAAACTATGAGTCACACCGGGAAACTGACAAAGTTCACTTGACTGCTGCCTCACAGGGGTTAGGCAAAGCCAAGAGGGAGTGGCAGGGATACAGGCAGCCACCTTTGTTTGAGTTAGGACTGGTTCACTTTAACCAGGAGTACGTTCACATCTATGCCTGAGCTGCTGAGTTTAGAACAAATAAGCGAGGTTAAGGGTGGGCTGCATGTGGTCAGCGTACAAAAACAGGAAGTAACAGATTTACCTAGTTAATAGCAGCCATGTTGGTGTCCGAAAAGGATGATTTGGACTTGAGAAGTTCTTATAAAGACTGGTTTTACAGTAACAACCAGTTTTGCCAATAACTATTTTGAAACCAACTTTGGGAAAACTGTACCTGAGTGAATGTTAAGTGAGAAAACTGGTGTTACTGTGCAGCACCTGCAGGCATCAGTCAGGGCGTTGTCTGTCTTCTTTGGGCATTATCAAACAAAGGAGAGCACTAGGACTCAAGAGCAGACTTAAGCAACCTTGTCTGGGCTAGACCTCATGAGTTAACACTCAAGGAACAAGAACTATGATGGATGATGAAAAGACAGAAACAAAACCTGGAAATACCCAGCTCCACATCATGACACCAGCGGCAGCCCAATTGGATTCTCCACAGTGAAACGTCTGGCACCGTGAAAAATGTATTACTTCTGATCATCCTCTTTTCAAAGCGGACTTTTATACTGACAAGATAGATTATAGGAAACACAAATAAAGACACTAAATACTTCATGAGGATTTCATTCAGAGTCCAGGGTAGCCGCAACTTTCCAGCAATTCTATTTCATACCAACATATCAGCATAAACACACAGCGGTGAAGGACTTGGACTGGAAGACAACCCCTTACTGACATTATGTGGTCCCTTTGTTTGCTGGTGGAGGGATTCAGTTTCAGAAAAAGAGCATGTAGGTAATGGCAGTGATAAAAATAAACACAGCACAAACACAACAATGCTAGAAGACAATAATGACATGAATAAACCAAGGGGATATGCAGCTGGATTCACTGGCACTATGGATAGTGTGTGTGTGTGTGTGTGTGTGTGTGTGTCAGTGCCGTGCAGGGATCTATGAAAGGGGTAATACAACTTGGCGTGCTGCGAGGCCACTGTAGCCATGCAGCAGCTTGTCTGGTAAGAGCAGTGGCTGCATTCCTGAGAGATTGATAATTACCGACTGAGGAACTCTTCTCTCTAAATCTGCTTTCACCCCCCAACTCCTCCACCTCCATCCCCCTCCTCTTGTTCTCCTTTTCAACCCACCCACCCACCCCTCTAACCTCACTGCACAGCCCAAATACAGTGGCCTAGGAGACAGGGCCATGAAAGAAAAAAAGCATAACAGCAGGCACATGACAGTCATTTGGAAATAACATTATGATGTTTGTGTGAGATTACTGTTCTCTGTGTCTCTGCTTTTCAGAGAGGAGTCAAATATTATACTTCTATGGAAACAGCACATTTTCATATTATAAATCACACATTTCAGCAGGTTTGATTAGATTTCATACATATATTTCACACACCTCTGAATCATTCTCAAGGTTTATAGACTTCAGAAAATGTATGAATTTATATCAATGAAAAAATTTTCATGATATATGCTCTACTGTCTTAGATTGAATTATTTGTATCTTATATGCTCATTTTATTTTATCTATAGTTTTGCATGTATTGGTCTTTTCCCCCAGTCCTTCGATACTACATCATCACAGCCAACTAAAGCTGTGATGTCATTTTCTGCATCAGCTGATGTATCATTGAAGTATGTTGATCAGAGAAGTGCATGAACTTTGAACTGTTATTTGGGCAGGGGGTGGGAGGCAATTTATGTTGTGTTTCATAGAGACATGAAACCAATGTTTATATAGCTGGTTCAGCATGAATACTCCATATGTGAGGATTTCTGTTTGATGATGTCATGGTTAATTGACTTAAAATGGCCAGATTAATTAACTTCAGAAAGACATTACAATCCCCACCTCTACTGACTACAATATTAGTGCAGTATATGTCAATAATGTTGTCCTAATATATAAACTTATTTCTGGTAAAACTGTCTCTGTAATTATCTAACACACACACACACACATATATCCCTACAGTAAATCTCCATTGTTACTATTTTCTTTTCCTAAAAAAAACAATGAAATACAAAAATGCAAATGTAAATTCTCCTTTTCTCTGGCAGTGTCACAGATGCACAGCAGCCAGCAGACACAGTGGCAGCATTCTGCTAGTGTTGTTTGCTTGTCTTCAGGGGTTGCCAAGGGTCCTAAGCTTGGACTGCAGTCTCTGTGGAGTTTAAGGCTTAAAGACCCCTGAACTGACAGGTCACACAGGGGCAAAAAGAAATGGTTGTGCCACAGCAGCTGCAGCAGTGACCAGTTCAGAGTGAAGACAAACACAGCTGGACACTACAAGGTTTAAAAATACATGCTGGCATCTCCATGTCTCTGTTTCTGCCTCAGTCAAAACAAAAACTCTGTAGCTGCTTCTGGGGCCCTTTTCACTCTGAGGCTCACTCAGTCTGACAGTTGCCAAGGTTGATACGAGACTAAGAAAAAAGTGGTGTGGGAATGAAAAGCCCTCGTTTTTACTGAATCCTTATGTGAACTCTCATAAAAAAATGTTAAAGGCTGGAGATTTAACATGTAACACAGTGATTTTAAGAATCCGTTCTGATTGGTAACGTCCCAGTTCAGTTGGATTTGAGGGTCATTCTGATTCAATTCAATCTTTTAGTTGGGGATATTTCAGTTATGGAGCCAATTTTGCTTGGAAATAAAAGTGATTCCCAGAAAAATAAGCTCCAGAAAAAAGCTCCAATTTGTTTAAAGAACACTCTGATATAGTCAACTGTTAAGATTTTTTTTAAAAAGCACATTATATTTAACATGAATAAGTTCCATTAGTGCTTTCATTCTTGCAGAAATGAACAGAGCTCTGGCTCATCCACAGAAAAAGCATGTATTTAATTAAATTAACTGGGATTGGATCAAACAAATGAAGATCAGCTAGCATAGAAAACATACATTATGTAAAGCAGGTACAGTTACTAATACAAAAGCATAAATCTTCACAGTTTCATCAAACCTGACTACCCCTTAAGCTACTGATTATATTTTTTTTCCCAAAGTGCTGATAGCGACACAGTGATGAGTTACTCATGGGCTGATGAAGAGCTCACTGTGTGTCCTCGTCAGCCGGGTGTTTCCTCATACAGCAGGCCTGCATGACTCAAAAACAACACTCACTCAACATTAGCACATAATCATAGGTCTTCTTCTGATTCCAACATGGCTTTGTGGCACCTACTGTTGCTCTGGTCGCCCTGTCTTGACCAGCAGCTTTCCCCTTTCCTCCACTGACCTGACACTTTATCACTGGCGGGTGGCGAGCAAACACAGCCAACACTCCAACAACTGCTGTGCCTTAAACACTGACCTACCTGGTTGCGTCAGATGGAAAACTATCTCCACCATATCCTGATTGTAGTCTTTCTTTGCAGTGAAATCCGTCTCCTCATCTTTTACTACACACTACCCCTTGGTTGTCATCGCTTTGCCACCTGGATGTGTAACCATGATCTTCCTGTATATCTCAGGCTCTGATGTACCTTTGGTGCTTACATAACACAACTGTAATTTCCATGGGTACAAGCCCTGGCATGGACGGCTGGCGAGAAGGAGTATGCGACACACCCTTACTAAACAAATGGCTCTGTCTCAGCCTCACCTACCAGAGGGTACAAGAGGTAAAGTAGAAGCCATGGCGGTAAAAAAAAAAAAAAGAAAGAAAGAAAGAAAAGAAAAGAAAGAAAAACAGTCTTCCAACTCTTGATCACTGGAGGCAACTCAAACTTTCCAGAAGTTTTGATCTCATTTCTGGTCCAAAGTCCAGAAGAGACAGTAGACAAACAGACAGCACCCCAAAGAGATAGTGTGATGGTGATGTTATCTCTATTATGTTAATCAACAAACAGTGGATCTATATTTAAGAGACACAGACGCTGTCATACTGGAATAGATTAAAAGTGTTGTAATACCACGCTGTCAAGGAATCATTTGCTGGGTCAGTGACAGAAATACACAATAGTCTTCATTGTCATATAGTTGAAAGAAGCACTACAGGTCTTAAATTACCTTTGCTGAGGATCCCTCAAGGCCATACTAAGCAAATCTCCCACACCTAGTTTCCATGCATGCCTATACCCAGTCTGGATGTCCTGTCATCCATCTGGAGCAGACCATTTCACTACATTTTGCAGTACTGCTATTGGCATGTGGCAGTGATTTTCTCTAGTTTCCCTTTAATTATAGGCTACATCTCTAAAATATCACAGTAAGAATAGCCACATAACATAAGTAGATAGCTTCAACAATTAAAAAAAAAAAAACTTTCTTTCTGTTCTGAAAAGTTGCTTCAGTCAACTCTAGTGTCTCCTTATTGTTTGTATCACCTTATAAGATATTGAGACAGACAAAAAAAAGTTGTATTTTCACCTTTCCATGCGTCCAAGTGGTAAGGGAAGTTGACAAAATGGGATAAAACTCCACTTTTCTATCAAACTTATACAAAGACAAAGAAAACTGTTCATACCTTGTTACTGTTTTCTGGTCCCGATGGGTTGATTCAGCCTCTCTCCATTTGAAGTGTTCCCCTGCTGCGTCCTTTCTCTCCAACTCCAAAGTTTTTCACCGTCCGAATGAAAACTTCAGGTGAAGCATTTCCGTGACTAAACAAACGGGGAACCGGACAGACTGGAGTGTGGATTTGTTGTGCGTCCTCCGTGTGTTGGATACCAGATAAACACACTTCCCCACTCGCTGTCTGCGCTGTGTGTCTGTGGACCAAAGACGGGAAAATGATCCAGAGCTGCGGCTGCCGTGGACCTGCAGCTCCCACACCTGGAGGCTGGGCGCGCTCAGGTGAGAATGCCACACGGAGGTCAGGGTTATGGGGACATCTAGTGGCGGTATGGTGGAACTGCAGGTAATGATGACCGATACCTGGGGCTTTGTGGGTTATGTTCCTTCTATTTAATTTGTTTTTTCAGGTTTTACATATCGTCATCATTATCAACATCAATATTTAAATGTACTATTGTCAATGGTGTTAAGGTACACAAAATAAAACAAAACTTCTGATATAAAGGGAAAAAAATGTGAATGAAGGCAATAACAAATACACAATCAGAATCAGAATCAGAATCAGCTTTATTGCCAAGTATACCATGTATGCACATACAAGGGATAAAAGGAATTTGTCTCCGGATTTTTTTCTTCTTCTCTCTCTCTCCTGTGCATCATACAAAAACGAAACAAAAAGCAAGATAGTATTTACAAAATTCTAAATAAATATATATGTATATCTGGAAAAGAAGAGAAAAGAAGTCACAACAGTCATCATCATCATCATCATCATCATGACCATCATCATTTATGGAAAATCAAATCAAATAAATACAATACAATTAAATTAAATTAAACAGGCTATATGATATAAAAGACTAAAACTATGAATAAAGACATGACAATAACAAATACAAAAGTTACAACAGTCGTCATCATCATCATCATCATGACTATCATCATTTATGGAAAACAAAATAAAATAAAATACAAATAAATACAATACAATTCAATTCAATTCAATTCAATTAAACAGGCTATATGATATAAAAAACTAAAAATATGAATAAAGACATGACAGTAACAAATACACAAGTTACAACAGTCGTCATCATCATCAGCATCATGACCATCATCTTATGGAAAATAAAATAAAATACATACAATTAAATTAAATTAAATGGGCTATATGATATAAAGGAGTAAAAATATGAATAAAGACATGACAATAACAAATAGAAAAGTTACAGCAGTCATCATCATCATTACATCATCATTTATGGAGAATAAAATAAAATAAAATACAGAACATGTCATAAACGACTAAAAACTAGGATCTATACATGGCATTAACAACTAACAAATATTAATGCTACCACAATTGTATTTTACACATATAAGAAATAGTTGTAATACTAACATTTTTAAGTAAAAACAGATAAAAACAAGCAAATACAATAATTAAAATGAATAATTAAATGAAAATGCTCCAGTGGCATTAATGACGATTGTTTAAATGACCATTTGATTATCCTTGAGTTTTTATTAAAACACATGAAGCGTCATGCAAAACAAGTGGACAGGATGTGAAATATGAAATGCACAATACACTTTTTTGTGTACAACTGACCTATTTTTGCATATTGCTTAATGTTATGAATAAGCATCATTATATGAACCTGCTCCTGCTTTTGTTTCGTCCTTCATAGCTGAGTTGTGTATGTTAGTTCACGCTCTGATAAGCAAAATGCAAAACACTACAAACAAATTCTGTACCTTATATGAACCATGCAAAGTCTGTAATCAGCTGACCTAAATACTGCAGAATGCTATTAAAAGACAAGCCTGCAGGGGCTGGTTAATAGTGCCACCTTCATGTGTCATTTAAAGGTAAAATGAATTAGAAAGTGCGAAAAGGTTTGTTTTTCATACATGCTCATTCAGTAAACAGGCTTTGGACTGGTTTAAATATAGCTACTTTTACCAGACAGGGTGGTCCAGGCATGTGCAGGGCATGTAGGCTAGTGTGACACAGTTTGTGATCCCATGTGGAGGATATAAAAAAGTCTTCCCTTAAATCCAGAGATAGTGTTTCCCTAGTGCTTGGGTCGGTGTTATTAATAAACACAAAGTGTGCCTCTGTTTTCGTAGACACACACACTGCAGTGATCTCCTTGAGGCTCAAAGCACACCTCAGCTGCCATCTGTCAAGACGATCATCTCCACAACAAAAGTGAGTAGAATCCAAGTTTAAATTGACGCTTACAGCTGTGTTTAGGTGTAAAAAGTATAGGGTTCCGTGCTTGTTATTTATGGGTCTCTGTAATGTTTGCTCTAATCAGGTGTGCAAACTTGATTATATTCATTTGTATTGTTACTGCACTGATTGATTATATTAGAGTGTTTTAATAAACACAATGCTATTGTTTCATTATTTAGTGAGGGGTTTTCTCCCTCTACTTCCTTACAGTTCACCTCTTAGGTGGTAATGGACAATCTGAGGACAAAGGAGGGTTCAAAAGATAGTGAAGACAGGGTATTTACTGAGGATTTATACATGGAGTTTAAATATGCAAAAGATGTCAAAAATAGCAACTGTACCGACTCTGAAGAGACGCTCATTCCCCAAGAGGAGCATGCTCAGTACCAAACAAATCAAAAGGACCAGGCAGACATGAACAACTTGGGCCAGATTTTTGAGCACTGCATCCAGCAAGTGTCCCGCCTGGAGATTCACAGAGACCAGCTGATACAAGAGCTTCTCCAGCTGCAGGAGCCCATGGTGCAGATAGTGAAGCATCTCAGAGGGAAGCTGATGGAAGCTCAGAGGCTGCTCACTCTGGCTCACATGGATTATATCGCTGTTTATGAGGATGTGCAGCAGGTGAAGAAGAATCTGTTTGCCACTGCAAGAGACTGCATCCAGAGCCAGGTAACACTGGCTGCACACGAGTATGAAGTGGCTCAGTCTGCGGTTACACAGGTAGGAATGGAATAATGATGCTAACACTGTTCTTTTTGACTGATGTTGGCGATTTAATAGGTTATTTCATATTTAAAGTTTTGTTGGGATTGGATTTGACTTGACAGCAAATATTGTAAAAAAAAAAAAATATATATATATATATATATATATAGTTTCTTCATATATCAAATCTGAGACCTAAAATACACGATGACATTGTATACGATGACAATGTATAATTTTCATAGTTCTTTAGTTTCTATTTTTAATGGTTCCTGGTTTTAGTTTAGTTTCCTGATACATTAACCCATAAAAACCCAAACATCCATTATCAACCAATGTCACCTAGTGATCAGAACTATTTAGTAACTGTCGATCCAGTAATCCTATCAATGCAAGTAAATAATTGATGTAAAATGTAGTTTATCG
Organism: Maxillicosta whitleyi; assembly: GCA_029822895.1. Taxonomy (NCBI): domain Eukaryota; kingdom Metazoa; phylum Chordata; class Actinopteri; order Perciformes; family Neosebastidae; genus Maxillicosta; species Maxillicosta whitleyi. The sequence goes on along the minus strand of JAPSES010000105.1, from coordinate 11,244,916 downwards.
TCTTTTCATGGTCATCAGATATGACCCATTTGGACGTTCAGAGACTTCATAGTGAACGTGGAAACATCATCTTCCACAATTTTGATTCACAAGTAAAACCCATGGAGTTGGATCAGTGACAGTAGATGGAAACACTTGTTTTTATGTTCATTTAATGATATTCACTCGTTCATTTTCTGAACCCGCTTTATTCTCGCTATGTCACTTGGAGCCTGTCCCATCTAATTATGGGCGAAGGCAGGAAACACCCTGGACATGTCACCAGAGCTAACATATAGAGACAATCCCTGTCATATTCACACCTATGGGCAACTTATTATTTTAAGTTACTGTTATATTTTACTAAAAACATCACTTTTTTGCAGTTTTCTTTGTTTTTGATATAATAGGCTTCAACTTTAATCTGATCTTTTATGAACGTCTACATGATCAGTAAATTAAATACAGGAAAATACATGATTAATACTGAAAAAATGCAACATACAGAAGATAATATCATAATAAATGGTGATAAATCACTTAAGAAAGGGTTAAGAACATCTCACCTATCAACTATAACTTATTGTTATTGTTTATTGTATTTTTTGTTGTTGCAAAGTTGAATTCTTGCATCATAAACTGTTAACATGGGGGGGGGGTCACCAAAGGTCAGCGTGAG
>JAPSES010000105.1:11213603-11244248 GCA_029822895.1 Maxillicosta whitleyi | reverse complement strand
GGTTGATTGTACTTGCATACTTCTCATTTGGGTCATTTTGTGATGCATTGGTTATTGTATTTTTTAGTACTTTAATTGTATTATTTTTATTTAAGCTGATGAAGTAATTTTCCAGTGCTATTGCTTTTATTTTTATTAAATATAACAGCCCTAAAGAGAATACATTTCTAAAACTCAACAGGAGGAGCTCAAGGCCTATATCGAAGGTCTCTCCCAAGAAATGTCACAGCTTCATGAGGCCCATCAGAACCGACTGAACTCCCACAGGGACCAGTCCAGTAGGATGTGCAGACCCAGACCCAGAGCCATGAGCGACGTGGGTCTGTGTCGGCAGGCGTCTGGTAGGATGCAGCGAAGACTCAGCGAGAGCGTGAAGACACTGGAGAGTCTGTACGAGCCTCGACTCGTGGCCCTGCTGAGAAGGAGGCAGATTGGGGAAGATGCTTTGAGAAAGAGCAGGGAGCAGGCGAAGGACCTGAGGGCCCGCCTGGGGCCCCTGAGAGAAGACATACAGAGACTGGAGGTGCAGAGAGCCTGTCTGGAGCAGAGGATCCATCTAATGGAGGCGGACAGGGAGGAAAGCCTGACGCAGCACAAGGTACACAGAGCACAGTACCTTAAACCAGGATCTGTTTTTTTTTTTTTGTTGTTAAGCATCAATTTTGTGCTTTTTTGTGCTAAAATGTGCTTTATTTTATATTTATCTACAGGATAATGTGGAAAAATTAAAGGAGACTCTGAGGGACCTGGGGATAGAGTTTGAAGTCCAGAAAAAGTCGAAGAAAAACTTGGAAGATGTTAAGGATGGCCTTTTAACAGAGTTGGTGTTTCACAGGTAGGATTATGCAAATGTTATTTTTGGAATATTTCTGAGTTGTTCTATCTTTTTCAGATTGTTTTTATACTGACTTTTAAGAGAAAACAAATGAAAATTAACTTAACTGTATGTATGTTTCCAATGATTGAGCACTGTCCCAGTAAAATGAATTTTAACTACAAAATACTTCAGCCTTCTGGATTAAAAATGTCTGACATTTGTTTTGTAGGAGCCAAGAATCCAGGGAAACTGGAGCAGAGGAAGACCTCATCTGATTTCTCATTTCCAGGGGGTATTATTATGTCCAGCAGACCAAAATACAGCATTGCAGTACCTTCGCTAATGTTGCACAATTTAAAGCCAACCTTCACCTTAAAGTCATAATATACAAAAAATTACTCATTCACAATTTATACTGTAAATATGTTTTTATTATGTACTCAAGTACACAAAAAAGATGCAGCACAGAAAAAAAACAAACAAATAAATGTAAAGAAAAAACACATACACTGACAAAATACAGTCTGAATAGTCCCTACTATGCAAGCAAATAAAATGAAAATCTACTGTATGTACAATTTTAACCTTATTGTGTCCAGGTCAGTTTTGAATTTTGGGCAAAAGTAATAAATTCCAGTGATGGTGAAATGAAGATGGAAGGAAGGAAAAAAACAAAACCCTGAATGATGCTTTTGTTCCATGACAGAATGAGTACTGAAAGTGTGAAAAAACTAATATTGCTAAAAATCTGAATGTTACAGATTTTATCTTAAATACTTCACAACAGGATGACAATGCAGCATTTCATTCTTTTATTTCCTACAAAAAACACTGTTGCCCAAAAATGTATATTAAAAAGACATTACTGGAAAATGGATCTATTTTTAACAAGCAGGTCAAAGGAAGAGATGTGAAGACTGGACTCATGCCTGGACCTCTGAATCTGCAGCACCTTCTGGGTCCTCATCGTTGTAGATATTTTCAGCCTGGAGGGAAAACATAGAAACATTTCTGTTACTTGTACTAATTAATACTTGTACTACTTTAACATTTCTTGAATACTTAGAACTATGCCACACACTGCTGTCACATCCAAAAGATGACCTAAATGGTGGAATACCTTAAGTTGAACCTCTTTTCCTCATTCTTTTGCTACAATATCTGCATTATTTATTTATATTTTACATATAACTTGTGCAACGCTCCTTGTGTTTGATTTTATATAGATGGAATAATTTATGCTTCTTCTTGATGTACACCTCTTTTGATCAACATTGACTGTTTTTAAATGTGCTTTACAAATAAAATATACAATGCTATACTGTCTTTTCACTCACACAAGCCCATATTGAAAAGGAAAGCCTTACCATCTGCCAAACTTGCATGATGTTGTCCTCTGATACAGAGCAGATGACCCATGGCTCATTGGGGTTCCAAGAGAAATCTGAGATTTTAGCTGTGTGTCCGCCATGGATGAACTACAGAAGACAAATCAAATTGCTATTACAGCACCATAAAAACAAACACTCACACCGTGTTAACCATGGCCCTCTGTGATAACATACCAGCAACTCAGGAGGGCCATCCTCAGCGTCCTCTGGCGACTGCTCCTCTCCAATTTTGCTGAGGTCCCAGACATTAAGCCTTCTGTCTGTGCCGCTAGAGGCCAGGATGGTTTCGTTATGAGGAGACCACTGAACCTAAACAAACATATTAATGAATGTTACGTTTCTGTTACTCAACAGCCATCAAGACAATGAATGAAAAGTAACAACACTGATTCACATGATTGTTTAACTTTTAAAGAAATGTAGTCTTATGTCTGCTTATGTCAGTTGATTTGGCTCCATAAAAGCAAAATAATGTTGGAAACTAGTGAATCAACATGAGCTGCCAGAGTAATTTTATTCATGCATAAAATCCTTTGGAACCCAACTCAGACATGAGCGAGTCCCAGATGGTGTTTCTAGAGTTTGTAAGAAAACAACTTTATGCCAACCACACAACAATTTACTTATTTTATTCAAAAGAAATCTAAGGAATGGGGGGCTTACCTGGAAGATCTCGTCTTTGTGTGATTCAAATGAGTGTAGCTTCAGCTTCAGGTTCCTCAGATCCCAAAGAGCCACAGTCTAAAAATAAAATGTAGACAGCTTCTATTAACGCAACTAATTATCCACATGATCCTTTATTATTGGCCGCCCGCTATAACAGTCAAACTCACCTTATCTGCTGAGCCTGTGGCCAAGATGAACTCACTGTAAGGATTGAAGGACAGGCAGTTGACTTCAGCTGTGTGGGCATCTACTGCATGGCTGGGCTTGGAGGTGTTGTTGGACCGTGTGTCCCAGCTGAAAACAAAAACACCATTTTTACAGCCTGAAAACAGCAACTTTGCCTCTTGTGGGTAAGAGAATCTTGAAGTTCATTAACAAGTTAAAAGGGGCTTACATCATGAGTTTCTGGTCATCTGCCACAGATCCAAAGAGGGACTCGTGGAGCAGGTGCCAGGAAACATCCTCCACCACGGCAGTGTGGCCTGTGAAGATAGTTTTTGCATCCACAATCTTTCCCTCCTTAGGCACAGTGCTGATGTCCCACAGGCAGATAGTCTGTGAAAAGTACAAAAAAACAGTTTGACAAGTTAGTCCAGTTAGAATACATTTTAAAAAAATAGATTTTTAGTAAATCAGCATCATACAAGTAGAACAGGAAGTTTCACTTGTACTCTGATCAATTCCTCACATGATCATCTGAAGCACTGAGGAGACATCCACTGAGGTTTGGGTTCCATGAGAGGCCATAACCCTCCTTCTGGTGACCTCTCAGGCGTAGATCTGGGGTGCATTCTCCAGATGGATCTGATATAAAAAGTTTCTCATTAGTGTTGTTCTGATGTGCAAAAACAGCCCTCACAGATTTGTAAAGTCACCTGAAAATAAGAAATGTAGCACTAACCCTACCTGGTTTAGAGGGATGCTTTGTGTAATCAAAAACCAGCACATCACTGGTAGGTGTCTTGGTGGCAATGATGCAAGGATTCTGAGGCATGTAACGGGCTCTGTTCACTTCCCCCTCGTGGTTGATCTTGATCTCAATCTCTATTTTGCCACTTACAGATCCAAAGCCCCCAAACTCTAAAATACAGAACACACACATCCTGTTACAATCTACATTGCTGCAATCACCAGTTTAATATAAAAAAGACTAAATTAATCAAATTTTAAAGTAACACATATCACAGCAATATTAGAAATAGCTCTGAAATATAATTAACATCTGGATACAAATTGTAAATGGAATACTTGAAATGGAGATGCTGAAGTTAAAAAAAAAGGAAAGAAATAGCTCTGAAAAATGTACAAATGTCATTTAAAATTAGTGAGTGATATGTGCACTTTGACATTTGGACTTAACACAAGACCTGTACAATTACCAGGATTATTATAGTTAATGAAAACCAAGACTATAAATTAAACAAAATATGAATAATCATTGTCCCGTGAAATTAAATAATGAATGAACACTACAATAAAAACTTTAAACAATATGGGAACTTTAATATTTTCTTTTAATATACCACGAGATGAAAAGTAATACTAAACTTATATAAAAATTAATGGAAAAGTAGTCAATTGTTCACTCGTAAAACTAAAATAAAACCAATTAAAAGCATGAAAAATTCAACCTAGTGGCCATATTTATGAGACAATTTTATGATAACATACATAGACGTCTGTCAATTCTATTGTGTGTATAAATAAGCTAGTTGCAATGTATGCTCAGGCGTTAAATACAGCATGCTGTTTCTTTTACCTCCTTTCTCACTATCATAGTGTGAGGCATCAAACTGGGCATCATCATTTGGAAGCTGAACACTTGCGATCACAAGGTGGTTCTGCTCATCAGAGGTGTGTGTCCCCAAAACAAGTCTGTGTACACTGTAGTCTTTCCCCTCTGGCCTGTGGAGAGTCACAAAGACATACGCAACACTATCATTTCTATTCACCGACATGCATGCGCTTCATGTCAGTCAAGGTGCAGCAGGTGTCATCTTACCTGGTGACATCAGGCAGCCACTGGGCAGTGAGGCTGGGCCACTCCAGGGCATGGGTCATGACCAGATCATAAAGGAAAGGAGTGTTCTTCTTCCAGATCTTGTACTCCTCATTGATCACCCTCTCCTCCACAGCATCATCAAACGCAGCTGCACAAAACATGGCAGGTAAGCACATGTGTAGGCAACAGTATTCTCTTAAAATCATTTATTGGTCAAGGGTTTAATAGACGGTGGTATTGCTTATAAATAGGAAACACTTGTTGCCATTAAAAGTTTTGTTACAGGTTAAATGAACCTGCTGTCTGTACAAAACCAAAACTATGCCAGAATGCAGGTTCTTGTCAAATTACATCCTAAGAGCTATTACAGCACCTAAGAACTCCATAAACCTAGTGAAAATCCCTCACTGCCCATTTGAAGGCATGCACTGAGACTTCAACTACTTTCACTCTAATTAAATAGTGCCCATTGGCGTTTCATTAATTTGCAGAATGACAAGATGAATAAAACAGCTGGGAAAGCACCTTATCACAGGAGACCACAAGAGTAGTGAAAAGTTATTTTATGCTGACTTTAGCTGAGTTTGAGTTGGAAAAGTTACATTAAAATAAGACACATTTGTCAAGTCCCTCACATGCAAAGGCCTAAGAAGTACCCCACACAGTCTGAGTGCTTTATTATTATTATTATTAAGACATGCTTTATACTGCTTCTCAAGTTGTCCCACAGACATTGTTTGTCCCAAATCTAGCTTACTGTTATCTGGCTCTCCTTCATTTAGATCATTTCCCTGGTACAGCACACAAAGGTTTTATTTTGCTATTATGCTGTTATTGGTAAACCTGACATTGTTTGTTAAGTAGATGTCACACTGGCAATTAGCATAAGATCAATATGGTAAAGTGTATATCGCGGTAAGTGGAACAGTAAAATTATTTGCAGCACATTAAAACTAAGCATACAGTCTGCTAGCAGCTAACGCTAGCTTACTCTGGTTTGTAACAATGAAAGGGAAGGAGATGTGCCGTCGCGCCAAGAACCGCCGGTAAGAGCCCGCTGTTTTATCATCCTCATTCCTGACAAAATACTCACACAATTACACACGTAAATAAGAAAAGTGAAAAACTGTACCGTCTTTATCAGCCATTGCGTCTCAGTTAGATAGTTAGTACTGAAAGAGCGTGTTCTTAGGAAGAGCGCTCTGAAGACTGCACGACGGCTTGCAATGGCGCCAACTCCATAGACCGCAACCAGCCAATGAGCAGCCACCAATACAGACAGGAAGTCGTCATGGCCATATTTACAACTTCCGGAACCTCCTCGTTGCTAGTTCTGTCACAGCACTGATATGCTAACAGTGACGCTATTTAGTATTTTAAAAGATTGAAAACATTTACCCCTACAATGGACGACCGAGAACTCGACCTGACAGAGGAGCAGAAAATTACCAAGTCTAAATATCCGCCGATCAACAAGAAATATGAATGTAAGTTTTAAGTTTTAATACGTATTATTAGCCCACACGTAGTTAACAAAAGTATTTCATCATCTGAAATAAGTGTGGCTAAATAATGTCTTCTAATAAATTAAATATTATAATGTGCGTTAATAGCAGTGTCGGTGCCATAATTTCTTCTCAGTTTCTGTGAAGTTGACTTCTTTAATTGTTTGACTGTGATTATTTCAGACTTGGATCATACAGCAGATGTTCAGTGAGTATATGATTTAAGGTCTTACTAAGCTTGTTGTCTCACTTGTGTTGTAACTTTTGTTTTTTATCATCTCCTAGGATTCACTCATGGGGAAATAATCTAGAGGAAGCCTTTGAACAGTGTGCCATGGGCATGTTTGGGTACATGACCGACACAGAAACAGTGGAACCAATTGATACTGTGGAAGTGGAGTCAGAGGGTGAGTGCATGAGCGATCAATCGTTGGGTCTGAGTCACTAAAAGCTTACCTCTGTGCTTAATCTTTTTTTCATTGTGTGTTCTCACAAGGTGACGATATGGAGTCTCTTCTCTTCCACTTCCTAGATGACTGGTTGTACAAGTTTTGTGCAGATCTATTCTTTATTCCAAGGGTAAGTATTAATTATCTGGACAATTTTAAAGAAGCAAGGGCCATGTCAATGCAAAGTAACAATAGTGTTTGGGGGGCATTGGTTCCTGTATGGAATGTATAGGTTATGAAGCATAATAATGTATTATCTAAATAGAAAATTGCTGGACTGTGAGAGATGTAAATGGGTGTGTTCAAGAGCCTCTACAATCACAGGTAGTTTTTGTTAAGTGTGTGGGACCAGTTATGTGATATATGTATTTTTTGGTGTTTACGGTGTGCACATGAACATATGGATATATGTTAAAGATGATTTACTGGATAAAAAAAAATGGAAACTCATAATCAATTAATCCAAATTTCTTTAAAAGACAATTAAACCAAGCAATGGCAGTAAAGGTACGAAAGGCAATTAAATCAATTATGCATGCTCTAGAACGGGACACCAACCCTGGTCCTTGACAGCTACTATTCTACATGTTTTAGATGTTTCCCTCTTTCAGCATACCTTTCGGTCCTTATCAGGCTTCTGAAGAGTTTGATGACAGGCTTGTCAAGTGAATCAGGTGACTTGGAAGAGGGATACATCTAAAACATGCAGGATAATTGTTCTAGAGAACCTTGGTGACCTCTGCTCTAGAAAATCTGCAAAGCATCATCCTGCAAGAGAGAGTTGAACTTTGACCAAATTTTAGTAAGATAATAAGTACAGTATTATGATATGGATTTTTAGGGATATTAATTATACAAATACACGTTTTTATAGTTTAATCAATTGTTATTTTCTTTCTTTTGTCATTGTCCTGACACAAACATCTCTTACCTCTGTCCTTCAGGAGGTTAAAGTAGTGCACCTAGACAGAATGCACTTCAAGATTCGCTCCATCGGGTAAGTTTAGATACCTTCATAGTACATTGTAACAAATCAGAAAAAAGTTGATTTAATTAAAGCACTAACTGAGCACAAAGTTTTGGCACAGCAGCAAAAATCCCAAATTAATATAAATTCCGTCCATATTTTATGCTGCATTCTGAAACACAACACTCAGTGGATACTTAAGTTGACAGAAATTGAAAGGAAGTTGAAAGAAATCTGTATTTAAAATCCTGAAATGCAGTGTAAACATCTGTTTTTGTTTAAAATGTAAAAAAAAAAAAAAAAAGTGGATTATTGGAATTTTTTTTTACCTAAGATTGAGCTGAACAGCTGAATGTAATCACGTATAACCGCTGTCATCCAGACGTCTCTCTCTGTCACACACACAGACAAAAATGCCAGACAGATAAATGTCATTAAAAACGTGGTGGTAATCAATGAAACTGTGATTAAATTGTTTTTTTATGGACAAAATGGTAGGAGTGCTGATTACAGACAATTGCCTCCAGTATCCAATATATCCAATATCCTCCAGTAATTCTAACCGTATGGGTGTGACTACTAAATGTCCTTAGTTATAGGTTAGTTTAGTTAGTTAATATTCATCTTATTCAGATGTAAATTAGTGTCCAACCCTCCTTGGATGGTTTTGTGTTTCTTCTTACATTGAAAATCATACATTAAACCTAATCTGGTTTTTATTATTTAAAAGATGGGGAGAAGAATTTTGCTTGGGAAAGCATCCACAGGTAAGGATATAGATTTTTTAAGTGCTTTATATATCCAAAATATTAAGAAGTATGTCATGAAACCATAAAACCGCATATAGTAAACATGTATGTAATGACTGACATGTTAAAGAAGAAGAGCAGACAGGTTTTCTTTTCTAAGTGTTTGGTTGTCATTTCAGGGAACTGAGGTGAAGGCCATCACATACTCAGCGATGCAGATCTACGATACAGAAAAACCAGAGATATTTACCATTGTTGATATCTAATGAAACCTCCAAAAGCTGATCAAACTGCTCATTCAATGGACTTGAAAATACATTTCTTTCTTTTTTTTTTAATTCTCTTTTTATTGACAGAAAAGGGTGTCGATTTTTTTTTTTTTTTAACAAACATAGATGCACAAATTACAACATACATATGTATATACAGAGAGTGAGTGTATATAACCAAAACAGTTGCAGCAGTTCATTATAATGATTATTACTTTTCCATATACAGGGTTTCAAATCAGAGACAGAATATAAATAACACAGATACATATTTTTTTCATTTAGAACATTTTTAGCTTATACTCAGGTCTTATACTTCAGATTTCACATTTTTCATCCATCCCTTCCAATTTTGAACAGATCCATCTTCAAGTTTACAGAGAAAGTTGACAATACATTTAAATAAAAATATTTGGCCAATTTAAATGGCCTTTTTTTTTTTTTTTTTTTATCTAAGGCACTGATTATTTACTTTTAAAGTCTAGTTTTGTATTTTCAGCTGAAACTGTTTATCTAAAGGAGCTTTTTAAAAAAATACATTTTAATTACAAATGGACTCAAGTTTTGATGGATACTAAATGGATGAAGTGCTATTAAAGAATATCAAAAGTACATTATTAAGAAAAAAATCATAAAATCATTTAAAAGAAATGACTCTGCCATGCATGAAAATACAGTGCATGTGATTTATATAATCACACATTAGTTTAATCTTAAGACTTTTGTCATCTCAGTTTCACTTGCAAATTAAAATTTTATTTATTCATTCAAGTTGAATGTGTATTGATGCCTTACTAATCATGTAAATAAAGAATGTCTATTTTTCTGGGGGATTGATTAAAGCATTACCTTTACTGTACTGGATAGTCCTTTTTTTCTTTTATAACATTTTGATTAGTTGTTTTCAACAATACACAAAGTACTTAAATTGTTGGAACTTATTAAAATAAGTAGCCTAACCTAGGGCGGACAGAACATTGCCCATTGCCTATTTCAATCAATCAATCAATCAAACTTTATTTATATAGCGCTTTCCATACAAAAGTGCAACTCAAAGTGCTTTACTATTTGTAAAGATTTTTGTAAGGACCTCAGGAAGAATAGCTGTAGCTGTGAAACCAGTAATTTAGGGGATCCTAAATTTAAAAAAAATTGTTGGATTTGTATTATTTGCAAAGTAAAGATGTAAGTTAAATGGTAAACTAAAAAGTGAATGATAGAGATAAACAAACACAGAAATAATAAATACAACTGGTTAACATAAACCATTTCAACACTCTGAAAAGGGAGGATGCCCCTGCACTTTTAAATATTTGCTCTCAGATAAATTTACTGTTCTTAATATATATATTTTCTTTTAAAAAACATAGGCTTTACTTTAAAAAGTTTCTATTTATAAATGTGATATGGTAGTATACAGTGTAATGGAGTTAATCAAACAGCTGTATTGTTGACTTCATTTTTTTAATATTGCAAATAATTTGCCAGTACATTAAAGCAAATATCTAGTAAATAGTTCAGTACCAGCACCATCAAAGCAGAAACAATAACATATAAACTTGCATCTGGGTAAATAAATAGATATTAAACATTAAGCTAGGGGGGATATCACTTAGAAAACGTAAACACAGGAGCAGTAACACACTTTTAATTGTGTGTTTTAATAGTTCACTCTTTCACTGTTCTAATATACACATCATATTGTTTTCTTTTTAAAAAGATTACTGGCTTTATTACATTGTTACATGTGTTTGTGGTCTGTTTATGAATATTATGTATTTATTTTTTTATTGTTGATATGTTCCAAAGTTTTGGTCAGTTGAGTTACCAGTAAAAAGTCAAACAAACAAAGCAAAAATGGTGACATATAACATCTCAATAAATAAATGAGCAGTGACCAATAGAGAAAAAACAATTAATAATGACAGGGAAACAAATACTCTATCACAGGGGTAACATTAATTTAGCATACATTCAGATAGGAGCAGTAATTCACAATTTTCTTCTCTGTTTAAAAACATTATTGGATTCATTTTAGTAACTATGAATTATTATTATTGTTATTATTAGTGGTGGTAGTAGTAGTACTATTGTTATCATTAGTGATAAAAGTAGTGGTATTATTGTTGTTATATTGCAAATAATTGATCAGTCCAGTAAGGCAAATAATCTGTCACAAGTTAAACACAGCAAAATAAAGAAATTATTAGACAAAAACAATTAAACGGAAACAATCGCCAAGGATGAACATTAATTAAAAAAACAACATTAAAAACATTAAAATGCATGACAAAACCTGTACAGCATTTTTCGTTTTTAGATGTTTTTTTATTTAAATATATTCCAAAATGCTTTTTTGTTTAAAAAAAAAACATGCCATAATGATGTCTCTCCGTCAGATTTCTGTTAAATGAATGTGATCTCAGTAAACACATAGCTCGTTGTTCCTGGACAGAGGAGCGGCTGCTCGACGAAGTGACGTATGTAGCTCCTCCCCCTACTCGTCTTCTTCTCGTCGCGCTCAAAAGAAGGTACGCCATCTCTCCTTTGTCTGTCCAGAGCCGTTACCAATCACACCGGCGACTAATCCAAACGGTTTTCATTTAGCTCTCCTGTTGTTAAATTTGTACAACGTCTAAGTTTCGCTGTAACCCTATCGAACCTAGTTGGGTTTGATTACTGAATTTGATCGTGTTCGTGCATTATGAGCCAAGCGAATGGTGATAAGAACAACCCTGAGTCCGCCATAGAGTCAAACCTACAGAAGAAAAACAAAATGGAAGACTCCAAGTACCTCCCGGAGCTCCTGGCCGAGAAAGACAGCCTGGATTCGTCTTTCACACATGCAATGAAGCTCATTTCTGCAGGTATTGTAATTTCTCGGTGGTTTATCACGGTCAACGCAGATAAGCTAAGGGTAGAATGGCCGAGGCCTAGTTTTTCCTCTGCGCCTTGTCTGAGGCCGAGGCCTGAACAATGGTGCATTAAACACGTGTTACGAGTAAAGTGGGTTAGACGGCTTTGGATGAAATCATATTAGATCCTCTTAATTTGGTCAATTTTACACAACTCATTCTGTATTCTTTGATTACATTGATGCATTTTGAATATACGTATGCATGAGACTCGGCCTTGTGCGTTTTTCGTGGCTGCTCTAGCCGATGTTCATTGATTCTTTGGCTATTCAAATTCCACTTGATAAAATGTGTTTTGTTTTGATGCGCAGATGCAATTCATCGCATGGCTGTTAGAATAAAAGACAATAATGAGATCCAGTGTTTTTGGGTTGTATATTTGGTAATATTTATGTTTTGGGTTATTTTTGTTTTTTTCACACAGAGATTGAAAGGATCCAGAAGGGCGAAGCAAAGAAAGAACCAGAGAAAGAAACCTATCTGGACTTATTTGCTACAAAGAATCTGAAACTTAAAGAACGAGTGCTCATCCCTACTAAGCAGTACCCCAGGGTAGGTGCTTTTCCCTCTTCTTGCTCATTTAGGGATCAAGTAGGCATGGATCAGTTGTCTTGATCAGAGCAGCACAAAATAGACTTTATTTATAGTAAAGAGGGGAAAAAAAGCTGTTGCCCCCCCCCCCCCTGTGGCTGCAAACAAAACAAATGCTTATCTTTTCTTTTGTGTGTATCGTTTAAACACCCCATCTTAAGACTCTTTCATTCTGCATGACCAGTTTTTCAGTTGTGCAAAAAATGCTGCCCAGGAAGCTGAGTCTCAGTAGCAACCAATGATTATTGTAGTCTTGTGTTAATTGTAGCATTGTTTTTCACTGGAATAATGTCATTTGACTTTTTGTAATCTTCTTTGTTCACATTAATGATAATAATAATAATAATGACTTATAATAATAATAATAATAATAATCATGAGTAATGATGGATGTGATTCAAGTGTTACATTTTTTTCTCCTCCTCTACAGGTCAACTTTGTTGGTAAACTCCTAGGACCTCAGGGCAGCACAATCAAAAGACTCCAAGAAGAGACTGGAGCAAAGATTTCAGTTCTGGGCAAAGGCTCCATGAGAGACAAGAATAAGGTATGTTTTTTGGGGTTTTTTTTTCCGCTTTACTGTCAAAAAAGTGTTAAGCTGCACCATTCCTACAGCAGCATGTGTAGTGAGTCTGTACATTGACTGTATTCTCCAGGAGGAAGAACTAAGAAAAGGTGGCGAGGCTAAATATGCCCACCTTGCCATGGAGCTGCATGTGTTCATTGAGGTAACAGCACCCATACCAGAAGCATACCTGCGTATGGCCCATGCTATGGAGGAGGTCAAGAAGTTTCTTATCCCGGTATGTGAAGTTAATGTGGTATTTGGGGACAGCGGGTCCTTTTTTTTTTTTAAGTCTGATTGTATTGGACTTTGATGAATAAATAACAACCAATTGCTGCCTGATCTTCAGGAACCTGGTGAGCAGGATCCATACATGGATCCTCATTTCCTGAATGGTGCTCAGGATGGTTCAGTCAGGGGGCGTGGTGGACACATGGGAAGAGGCAGAGGTGGACCTCCTGGACCAAGGTACAATTTTTGATTCTCTGAGTGTTAACAGGCTAGTAGCAGAAATGTCTTTCATTTTACTGCTTTTGCTCTGTCTTAACGTTAACTAAGGGTTGTAAAAGTCACACTGATATGAATCTAAACTTTGTTCTTTGTCATTAAAGTTGAACATTATAGACATGCTGCACTTCGTAACATGGTCAATTTCCCACAGGGGGCGTGGAATGCCACGTGGTGGCCCTCGAGGAGCAATGCGTGGAGGAGGTCCAAGAGGTGGACTAGGACGGGGCTCTGCTCCCAGAGGTGCACCATCTGGCAGGGGTGGACTGCCTTCTGCTCCTAACAGAGGAGGCTCTAATCCCCGCTCCAGACCTCCCACCGCAGGAGCACCAAGAATGCTCCCTTCTGGAGCACTTTCCCACCAGCAGCACCAGGGTCCACCCACTGGAGCATCACAGGGCAAAGCTGAAGGCTATGAAGAATATGTAAGTTCATACAAACAGTGAATTTTCTTACGTATAGGTGTGCCTCTTCTCTAACCATTGGTATTTTCCTTTTCTCACCAGCCTCCATATGAAGAGTCCTACGGCGATCCTTCTTATGAAGGATATGATTATTATAGCCAGCAGTCTGCACCTGGGTAAGTTGATTTCTTCTATTTGAAGGCAACGTGAGGCAACATTGTTACCAGGAAGGGGATTTTGTTGATATTTGTTTATAATCTCGTAGGGACACAGAATATTACGATTACGCACATGGTGAAGCCCAGGAATCTTCATACGACTCTTATGGTAATTATTTAAATTTGGTGTCTCCTATGTTAAAACGCATAGTGAACAGCTTTTTGTAGAGTTGCTGGATTTTCAGTTTAACGTTATCTTAACACTGGTTTTTGTTTTGTTTTGTTTTTCAGCTCAAGATGACTGGGACAACTCATGGTCTAACTCTGGAGGTGGAGGCAAAGCCCCCCCAAACAGACAGACGAAGGGGTCGTATAGAGAGCATCCGTATGGAAGATACTGAACGCCTAATGGTAGAGAGTTGCCACGGCAGCTGTCTCCAATTGTTACTCACTTAACTTTTCAAAAGTAATTTCCCTCTCGTTTGGTCCTTTTTTATCGTTTATTTTATTTTGTTTTTTAAACTCGGTAGAAACATTTGGTTGGATGTATCATAGAGTGCTAGATGACAAACACAGTTTTCATTGTTTATCTGTTTCCATTTAATGTTTGTTTTTGAGTTGCGTTGTTGGCAGTTAAAGTCCTTGTGACAAAAAATAACCAAGGAACAAGAATGACATTTTAGTGAAACTTGATGGTTATATTCAGTTAATTGTGCGTTAACAAAATGTGATTGTGGCGATTTAATTCTTCTCACATAGGCTGCATTTTAAAGTCCTTCATGGCTGGACAAAAATTACTCATAATGCCTCAATGTAACTATAACTAGAATAGATGTAGTTGCAAACTCAAATACAATGCTGAGCCATTTTGATTAAAAACAAAAGTATGTCTTATCTTTGTTTATACGACAAAACAAATCTAGTCTTGTGTGAAGTTATTGAATCTCCAAAATTCAAGTGATACCCATTTGACAGAAAATGCCTCTATTTTTGCCACTATCATAATTGGTATATTTTGGACTGTCATACATGCAAAATCATCATCGATGATCGATTTTTAATTCTTGTAACGCTTGAAGGATTAACAATCCTAGTTTGCATAAAGAAAGGCTGCAGCCAACTCAATATTTTGTATATAACCTTAGGACAACTGTGTATGCTTTAAGCCCTGCCGTCTCCAAAATGCATAATGCTTGTGTACTTTTGGCTAAATAGGATACTAAATATATCCAAAATGTTTTTCTGAAGTGCGTTGTTTCAATAAAGTTTCTAGTTTCTTTTTAATCCATCTAAACATGGTATTTTGCCTTTGTTGTACCAAAGGAATGCCTTCATTTGTGAAGTGTTCATCAGTGGTTCTCCCCAATGCTGAATAAGCTGTATGTATATACGTCAGCCTGATCAAAAACAAAACCAACAAAAACACTAAAGCAGTGTTTTGACAATGAATTCATCCTCTTCATCTGTTTTCAAAACTTATCTAAAGGACTTGTATTGTTACCTTTACAAAAATAAAGCTTATCATTTCTTGAGGAAATGTGCTGCCAAATACATGTTTGATTTGAGTGATATAGTGCTTGAACATGTATTGTCATTAACCCTAGTCAGTATATCTCTTTAAGCTCTCAATAGAGCAATGTTATCTTCAGCCACTTGAAATAACTGAATCTCAACAGTATTTCAAATCAAGCTTACAGGGATCTTACTTGACTTTGATGCAAAGTCATGCTGGCTGGTTTTTATAAAAGAAAAAAATCGCAGAGGAGAGGATTCTAAAAGCCTAAAGATCGCCACAAGAAGGTAAAACTAACCCTAACACTCATTTGTTAGATTTTTGTTTTGTTTTCTGTGAAAAAAACATCAAGTAATGCAAGTCATCCAAAACATATCAAAACATTTAAGTACCAAATATGTTACTAGTAGTTATTCCGAGCAAAATAAGCCGTACAAAACAATCAGAAATGGTTGTGATGCAACTCTTGCTCAATAAAACCAATAATGGTCCATTCATTTCACTCAATACTTAACAATTTCCATCTTGATAATTTCTGTAGACTGTAGATTCCTGAAAACTAGTAATTTCACTTGAAGCGTTAAAATATCCCATTGATGGACAAAATCCTTTCAGCTTGAGTTGCATGAAATTTTTATAGTATAAAGTTACATTTTGCATGTGCTTTTTCAATGAATGCCTGCAAGCCTTGATGTGTCACAAGACTCACTGGAGTTTCTCTTTCTAGGGTGTAAAGGAAATTTGTATGGGCAGTTGAGACAATGAACTCCAGCTTACCAGGCCTTGCATGGTCAGTAATGGAAAAGCTCTTAAGCATTTGGAATTTATGTAACATTCTAAATACTTGTAGATGAATAAGATTGTATAAATTCTGAAGGGGAAAAAATGAAGATGTCCTGAATTATTGTTGTGTAACTAACTTTTGTCTTTCTCTCCAACAGGTCTTACCATTTGGTTGTCACTGGAAAACTGTATCTTCATCCCTCAGGGATTCATTTTTTATTAATTTATAAAGAAAAGAATGTAGAGAGAAATTCTCCTGAAGATGAAGCAGTTAATAGAATTATTTTTCACTATGATCAATGTTTTTATTAAATGTATCCTGACTTGTTTTTTTTTTTTTTTTTTTACACTACAATGTTCTTAAATATGTTTTCTAAATGTGAAAATAAAGCTTTTTATATGAAGTGTTGTTGAATTCCAGTGTTCACCATTAAGCATATCCATATCAAGTAATTCACTAAGCTTGATAATTTCTGAAATGCACTGATTGAGTGAAATGAGCAATTCTGTTACATATTAGAGTTTGTAGTTATTTGCCATGCTTCAGTGCTAGATTGTAATGGATGGCTGCTGTAACATTGCATCTTAAAGTAAATACTGATATTGGAACATGTTGTGCAATAAAGTGAACATTTAACTAGCCTAGGTTGAAATGACCTGAAAGACAAACTGAGGTATGAGATAGTTGTAAATTATACACGTGTGAAGACGAGAGTTATGAAATATTCTATCTTATTTTGTTCTGGACAACAGACGCTTAATGAGCAGTATATTGACATAAACAATTACGCGCAGATGCGTTCAGGGACCCAACGTGAGGTAAAGATGCTTTAGAACGTGTCATAAGTGAAAAGAATAGCTGCACAAAAGCTCGGTAAGAAGAACTTACTCCATCTTTATGAAAAGTAAATTAGGACCAATGAAAGAATTTACGACTTTTTTTTACCACTTTGTTGTTTGTCACGTAAAATGAGCCGTTCAGTGGATACGACCGGACAAAAATAGCATTGCATAGTTCTGCGGTTGCATATTAAAGAAAAGCACACGTCCGAATGTACTGACTTAAGCACTTTTTTCTTTCCGTGTTACAATAAATTGCATTTGTGATTGAATATTTACAGGAATGTCCCTTTAAATGTCTCTCCTCCCACAGGTCGCTACATATCCGCGCCCCCCATCTATCAGCGGCTAGTTTCACATCAACAATGAGTGTCTTCGCTTTTTTCAGTCAAAAGTACGCCAGTATTGAAGTCAGTATTCTTAAAATCTACTGTGTTTGATTTATTATCTATGCACCAGGGCAGAATATAACGCAGACCATATAAACTACACCCGGTAAGCTGAAATTGTCTTGTCTATCCTGTTTGGTTGGTTGCCTGGAAGCTAGCTCGCCTGAGACACTGTTAGCCAAGGCCTCAATCTTTGTACTAAATCCAGCATGGTCTTGGCGGACAGATTGGGGTCCCTCCCTCATTGTTTGGGTCCACGTTGTTTTCTCATGCCTCATAACTATCCTGCTCCAAGATGATGTCTGACCAGAGACCAGAATAAATGTTGTAGCCTCTTAGCTAGCTTGTAATGTCAGCTTCCGCAAAACTTGCACCATAATATGGGAATGCATTGCAAACTAATTTAAGTAGAGCTTCTCGATTTATTTACCTAAAAATAAAACGCTTACGGGTTCGTTCTTTTTAGCCTTAAATATGTCGTTGTTTGAAGTTTCTTCTTATTATAGCACATCTGTATTTATGTTGTGCTTATTTTGACATTTTGCACCACTCCTTTCATTATCACCCTAGTGTCCAACCACAATAAAATCACTGACCATATCATTTGTGATGTGATGTAGATGGTGTCCACTATATGTAAACTTGTGCACACATAGCAGAATTTGGTCGTGTTCTTGCATTATGAAGGTTTTTCCTCAACGTTTGAGCTTGGTTGATTTGTTTCCACATTGTTTTTCAACTATTATCCACCTGTGTTTACATCCAAAAACTTTATTCATGTCAGTATTATCCTTCTGTTTGTACAATACTTGTACATAGTTTTAGCATCCTTCTGCAAGAAAATATTAGATTTTTAATGATAAAATATATACATGTTGAATTTTACATAATTTTTGCCATATCTCTTTAAAAACAACAGGTAAATAAATCTGGATATGTTTGTAGGCGTACTGTAATATCCTCATGACACCCAGCAATACATTTTTGTCCTCTATAGTGGATAAAAGTTTATTTAAAAAAAAATATA
Organism: Maxillicosta whitleyi; assembly: GCA_029822895.1. NCBI lineage: Eukaryota > Metazoa > Chordata > Actinopteri > Perciformes > Neosebastidae > Maxillicosta > Maxillicosta whitleyi. The sequence goes on along the minus strand of JAPSES010000105.1, from coordinate 11,225,741 downwards.
TATCGGAAAAAATACTGTTACATTATGCAGTTCCTGATCAATACAGTTTTTTTTTGTTTGTTTTTTTTTAAAGCTAAAACTTTCACTTTGCTGGGTAGTCAATGGGAAATAAATGGGAAAATCAATTTGGTTAGTTTTGATGCTCTCCATATTGAGTTTAATTTAGGTGGTGTCCAAAATCAGGGTTCCTGTAGGATTTTCAAAGTATGTAATTTACACATCTGTATTCAATACCTTTTTAAAAACTCTTTAAAAGGTATTAAATTATGTAGCTATGGTAGGTCTTAAGTGATGTTGCTATAAACTTATTGACTGTAGTGTGTTTAAACGTGTCTTTTAAGTGTCCACACTGCAAAGAAATTAACAATTGTCGACTCAGTTCCACCAGACCGTGCATATGGAAATTAGGAACCAGTTATGGCTAACTTTGCAGCCCCTGGTGAAGAATAACTTGTGATGGTTGGAATCAAGGGATTGAAGTAAATAAATATGTTTTCCTAAATTCCAGGAGTTGTAAATTTTTCTCGGTGTGGCCATGAAATGGGCATTAAAGTCTGTTCTAAATGGCCTTAAAAATCTTAAATTTAATTTGTAGAAACCTGTATGCACTCTGAAAATCACAGGAGGGCCCTTACCTTAGCATTACTGTGGTATAGAGAACTCTGCTTACCTCAGACTGACATTATTGATTGACCTAGAACAGGTGTGTCAAACTCACTTTAATTCAGGGGCTGCACACAGTCCCATTGGGTTTCAAGCAGGCTGGACCAGTAAAATGATAGCATAATACCCTGCAAAGAAAGCCTTGATACAAACTGTTAATACATATTCATCCCATGGGCTGAATGTTTGATGATCCTGATCTAGGGCATCTTTTGTTAAATGCACAAGATGACTTGCACTTTAGAGCTGTCAAGTCTGAACATAGCCTTTATGTCTAAACCACTCCCTTGTTATAAACAGGTATAACAAGAAGAAGAAAAGAACCAACTGAAGTGGACAAGTGGTTGAGAGGATTGAACCGTGGGTGGGTCTGTAATGGCTGGTGGAAGGAGAGGGGCGAACCGTACCACGTACTGCAGACCTCCACTAAGCAATGAACCAGGCTCAATGAGCAATGGCAGCCACTCGACAAGCTCCCCCGTCACAGGGGTGCGATCTCGTACAAGGTAAGTCTGGTTCTAATGCACTCTAATGCTCTTCCATATCATATCACTATAACACACACATCACTTTAATGGCTTCCTCTTGATCCTGAAAGCACTCTGCTCTGTCTGCAGGAATGGTTCAGGGACCTGCATGTCCAGCCCCCCTCTGGCGGCGCAGACAGTGGTGCCTCTTAAGCACTGTAAGATCCCAGAGTTGTCTGTGGATCGCAATGTGCTGTTTGAGCTCCATCTCTTCTTCTGCCACCTCATTGCCCTTTTTGTCCACTATGTCAACATCTACAAGACTGTGTGGTGGTACCCCCCTTCACATCCACCCTCACACACATCACTGGTGAGAGCTAATTTACAGTGCGCATTTAAGTATGCAGTGTACGGTGGATGGGGAACAATAATTGTAAATTAATCTTATCTTTTTCAGAACTTTCACCTCATTGATTATAACATGCTGGTGTTTACAATCATCATCTTGGCTCGAAGGTTAATTGCAGCGATTGTTAAAGAGGTAAGAATTCTGAATTTATGAAGCTGTTATGTACTGTATGTGTTGCATTACATTCTGAAAACAATGAGTTGAAACTAGATAAAATATAAGCATTAGGAACATAACGTGTTAATAGGACACTTAAAATAAAATATGTAAATATTAAATATGTGTATAGGTCTAATATCACTCTGATCTGGAGAATAATTCCACCAAAAACTCATGTAACATCAATACATATTATTATGTACAATTGTGTCCTTTACTTAGGGAAGGTATATTACTGTCCTGTGCTTCATCAGTTTATGATTGTGTTTGTATTTGCTAATCCATAGTGTTGCACTGGCACTGGAGACTCATGCCCTGTCCATGCTATCGATATTTTACAAAACATTTTTCTCTTTCTGCGCATCATTAAAATTGAGATTATTTGAAATTCCCTCCAAGTGAAGATTTATAAAACCTCAAACTGTTTTGTGTTTATCAATGCAAACTAGGGAAGCAATTAGAGTTTAGGAAACAACAACAATGTTGCATTATGTAATAAACATGTATCTCTATATGTTTCTTCCTGAGACAATAACAACTGATGTGAATGTGTTTAGTGATGATGTTTAGTTCACATTTGCAAATGCAGAGGGATATTACTTGGATCATATTATCATGGACATATGTGTGCTAGGTTTGTGGCAGAACCTTTGCAGTATACTTCAGAAAAAACAAACACTTCTAAATTAGCTTAAGTTTAAACCTTAACTTGTCAGTGCTGCACAACTTCATGTCTGAGTAAAGTCTCTGTGCACAATATTACCTGAGCAACACCATCCATGGTTAAATCTGTCAAATAAAAGTGGTTCATCTGAGCATTTGTTGTCATTCTTGTATCATGTGTACATTTATAGTATGGGGGTTGTTTGCACATAATGAAGTGAGGAAATGGTTGTTTAGAAAAACATGTGTTATCAGTATGGATGGAGTTGAATATATGTGATTTGTCTTTCCTCTCCGGCAGGCTTCACAAAGTGGGAAACTGTCCTTCCCTCATTCAATCTTTTTAGTGATGGCCCGGTTCGCTGTGTTGACGCTGACGGGTTGGAGTCTGTGCCGTTCCCTCATTTACCTCTTCAGATCCTACTCGGTCCTCAGCCTCCTCTTCCTCTGCTACCCGTAAGTAGTAAAAGTCATCCTTCAGATGTTTTTGCTGTCTGTTCAGTATTTTAAAGAAGTGCATCAGTGTAAACAAAGCTTTGTAACGTCTACTGTATTAAATATTAATAATCTAATGCAGTTTGTCATTGGGATTAAATGATCTTCCGTTTCATTTTCTGTTAGGTTTAGCATTATGATGTTCTATACTTTCATCTGAAGTCAATATATTGTGGGAATGTTTTTGGGAGGTGGCATTTTCTGATTATTCATGAACTTTAGCCATGGGGCTTGTAGTGCTGAAGTTTTGAATGATTTGAACAGTTTGTTGTGTATATACACAAGAAAAGTCATCTCTCAGTCTTTTGTGTGCGTGTTTTTTCTTTTATATATTTAGAATAGAACTGGGTGCAAGTTATTTGAGCAACAAAGTCCATCGTGTAAGTGTGTCCGACTTGTCCTTTTAGCTCAGTTTCACCTTTGTTCCTTGGCTGGTTGAGGGCATAAGAACATTTGAAGGAAAACAAAAAGACATAAACATATAATTTGATAACATTACGGATCTCTTAAATGCTATTTTTATTTTAATTTTCATGTATGAGTGTGAAGTTTGTTTGTTTTTTTTTTTAGAAATGCATCTCTGGTAAAAGGAGGTTCATGATACAGTGTTATTCTTGTGAGTCGGTGCTATGTACGAGGTTCACCCGTATCCCTGTCATTCCCGTCAGATTTGGGATGTATATTCCGTTCTTCCGGCTGAGCTGTGACTTCCGGAGAGCAGGTCCACTCTCGCCCATCGCCAGCATCGGTTCCAAGGAGGTGGGCAGCATGGGTCGGGGCAGAGACTACCTGACCGTGCTAAAGGAGACATGGAAGCAGCACACCAGCCAGCTGTATGGCGCCCAGGCCATGCCGACGCACGCCTGCTGCCTCTCCCCAGACCTCATCCGCAAAGAGGTGGAGTACCTGAAGATGGATTTCAACTGGAGGATGAAGGAGGTTCTGGTCAGTTCGATGCTCAGTGCTTACTACGTAGCCTTTGTACCTGTCTGGTTTGTCAAGGTGAGAAAAATTGGACCTGATTTCTTGACTTTTCATACAGCACAGTATCGGAGGTGTTGCTCAAGGGCGAAAACATTTTCTTTCATCTTAATTTTCTCTACATTTTCCTGCAGAGTACACAGTACGTAGACAAACGCTGGTCCTGTGAACTGTTCATCCTCGTTTCCGTCAGTACTTCAGTCATTCTCATGAGGCACTTGTTACCTCCTCGTTACTGTGACCTCCTTCACAAAGCGGCAGCTCACCTGGGCTGCTGGCAGAAAGTAGACCCCTCCCTCTGCTCCAATGTCCTTCAGCACATGTACGTGTTAATGCTTTACCGATTTATTCCGTTTAATCCAGTGAAAAGTTGCTGCGTGGTCTTGCAGGTGTCAGGTTTACATCAGTGCTATGTATGTTTTCACAGATGGACAGAAGAATATATGTGGCCACAGGGAGTCTTGGTCAAACACAATAAAAATGTCTACAAGGCCATGGGTCACTACAATGTTGCAGTGCCATCTGATGTGTCTCATTATCGCTTCTATGTGAGTATTTCTTCAATGAATTATCAAGACACATCCCACAGAACAGCTCGTCTCAGTAAATCACTGTTGAAAGATAAATGTTCACATCTGAATCACTTAGAGCCTATGTGAAATTCATCATCTTGAAGCTTGTTTGACTCAAATGCTTTTGTTGAACTGCCTGTGCTGACAAATCCTCTTTAGTAAAAGTATGTGTAACATTTCACAACATTCAGCTTTTTGTATGAACTTGTATCTGATTGTCTGAATGTTTTATCTCCTCCTCTAGTTCTTCTTCAACAAGCCTTTACGAATACTGAACATACTGATAATTCTGGAAGGTGCCATGATATTCTACCAGCTCTACTCGTTGATATGTTCCGAAAAGTGGCATCAGACGATATCACTGGCTTTGATCCTGTTCAGCAACTACTACGCCTTCTTCAAGCTCCTACGAGACAGAATAGTCTTAGGAAAAGCATACTCATACTCCAACAGCTCATCAGACCAGAAAGTCAGTTAGACTTAAGTTATTGTTGATTACATTTACTTTGGAACAAAACAAACATGCAGAAGAGCTGTGTATTTTTTGTACAACTGCATTTTGTGTCACATTTTTGTTCTGATCTGCCATAATAAAAAGAAATATTTTTGTATTACTTTAAAGGCTTGCTTTTATTTGGTTCCATATGATTTATTATAATATGAAGAGGCTTGTGTGCCTTATTCTCTGCAGTAAAAGGTGTACATTTGTCTGGGTAGTGATTGAGATGATGCACTGGCTCTTTAATCTTAACCTGTGCTGCTGGATGCAGGAAGTGGTGCATTACTGAGTCATTTGTACAGACCTTGGATAGCTCTCTCTTTAGCCCTAGACCCTGGAAATACATTGTAATACAATGAAGGATAAATTGAGTTTCATGGGCAAATGCAGTGATGTCAACTGGCATCTCAGGTTATAACAAGGTTAACTGGTCTAAAGTTTTTGGGAAATGACCTAACAAAAATATGGTAAATTCTTCAAATTGTAAAACAAATGATTAAATTACTGATTGGTATGATAAAGTGTTATTATATGAATTACACACATAGGTTTTATGGATGTCTGTAGTAGATTTATAAGCCTTACACTAGAGGGAATGTGAGAATTGAATGTATTCTGAAGTACAAACAAAATTTTGAAATAGACACATTTCTTCCATATTGGGACTTTATTTCCAACTGACAATAGCACTAATAAAATAGTAATATTTTTATTGTGAAAACTTTTTGTTTGTAGACCAGGATAATCAATGCTAATTTTTTTTTTTTTTTATTCTCTATGATCAAAAATGGGTGGTAGTCACTATACATAGTAAATAAATGTGTGGTATAGGGAATAAAAGAGGAAGGATAGACCAGGTAACAGATTTTTTTTTTTTAAGCCAGATGCAAAAACTCAACTCAAGAAACTAAAAATAAAAAAAATAACCCGTCAAAAGAGATTCGAGCAATAGGCTAAGGGAATTAGAAAATTAAATATGTATCCATAGATCTTGCCTGTTAATGTTTGTTTTCCCTTCCATTCACTCATACATTTAGACGAGAGTATGTCACATAAACTTGCTCAAAATGGTGGAAGCATTTTTCAGACACATTCCTCTTTTTTTTCTATTACTAAACATCAGTAATCACCTTTGACCAATGATCACATATTAAGTTCCAGTTGCAATTTATCTATCAAGAATAAATTACAATCACAAGGAATTATTGTCTTATATTAGACTTAAACAGTGTTTAACCTATAAAGGACCAGGATTATTTTTCCCATATGCAGTTTCTTCATCACCACCATCATAACCTCTCCTCAGTTATTTATTGGCATTTATCATGATACAACCCAATGCATTTGGCATATTTCAGTGAAAATCGGGTATTTTCCTATATTTATTTCACTGATCATGCTAATGTTAATAAAAACTCAGTACATCCAAAGGTTATATAATAACAGAGAAAACTGAAGAAAATGTGAGTTTTTGATTTGCAAAAATGCATCATTAACAGAACTTCAACAACTATATGCAGTCACTGTCATTTATGTAACTACACAGGTTTCACAGGTGAATCAATGCTGCAGAAGATGACAGTGTTTTTCAAGTTCACTATGGAATCTGAACATCATATCTGATGACCATGAAACCCTGACAAACTGCATTTTACCTGAATTATTTTATATTATATTATGTATTGATAGGATTAGTGATTCAACAGTTATTAAACATTTAAAATCAGTAGATGCTTTTGGTTCCTGGAAGCTGTTTGTCATTAAGGGTTAATATTTCACCTCAAACACCACTCATTGCAAATATAAACATAATAGTCTTTCTTTCTTTCTTTTTTTTTTTTTTTTTTTTTTTAATTTAGAATATAAAATAAAATATATAAACTCTTATATATGACATTTCAATAATGACAGGAAACAGATTGCAAAAAAGAGCATGCAAAGTAACACAACATCTATGACAAGTCAACAAATGAAATAAAACAGAACAAAAGGGAGCTGTAAACAGGTATAGTATTTAAAAAAAAAAAACCGTTAGAGCAAGAATGAACAGGTCAAAACAACAAATGTTGCTAAATTTCACCATGTAATTTTTTTTGTCTGATTTATCAAAGCGATGAAAAAACAGTTCGAAATAATTTATAAGGCAATTAAAGGAGGGCTTAGACTTTTTATTAGAAAAATACTGCAATTGATATGATATTTACACAAAAGAACAATTATATTAAAACTATCTGATCCATACCAATTCATATAATACAGTCTTTGTATTCTATTAACAAAAACGTGCAGTAATTACTATATTATATATATATATCAGGTTTGTCGCCACCATGTGGTTCTTGAACGCAACATCAAAACTGTGCAATGATCAGCCTTCATGAGATGGGGATGAAAACAACCCTGTGTGAGTTGGATTTCTGCAGGAAAAAAGTATCGTGGCCGGACAAAGCCACCCGTTGTGTGCACCTGTGAACAGACCCACGGACAGCAGCGGGTCCACGCGGCGGACTGGCCCTTTAAGACGAAGACACACGAAGGAAGACGACGGATCCGCGCGAGCCGAGCGCATCGAAGCCGCGCTTTACATTCACTTCATTTTCCATGGATGCAGCAGGGATCTTTTAACGGCATCGTGCTTTTGGAGAGGTGAATTCCCCTGAAGTGTACTTGGGCATCTCAGATCCCGGCAGGAGAGATGTGACACCGTGTCCGGCCGGTTTGCTCTCCGGTGCGTAATTGATTCGGTAAGTCTTGTTTGTGTCATCCGTGGACACTAAATCTGTTTACAGAGCTCATCGGACACTGGATTGAACTAGATCCAATCACGAACCTCTCTCTGCGTAACTGCCTTCTCTACAGTAGTGATAGTATCCAAGTAAAAACCGGTTTTAGTATGTAAAGTTGGTGTTGTGTTTGTGTCTAGTGGCCATCTTTGGGTTTTACTTTGAACGGAGGCTGATGATGACAGCTAGAATGATTCTGTTCATTGTAATCTATTATAGGGTTCATACCGAACCTATTTGGTTGTTGGTAGTACAATTCTAAAAAAAAAAAAAAAAAGAAGAGTCGGTTTTATTATTTATACCCTAGCATTCACACCACCCTTCAATGCAAATACTTGAATTCAGTTTGTATACAGTATTTCCATTTAGGTCATTCATTTGCATTTTAAAGAATGTTTTGGTTACTGTGTGTGAACATAATTATAAGATCTAGAAGCTCTACTCCAGTAACAGAAAGGTCACTATTGATTTATATATTGAGCCATTTGTTTAAACGCCACGGACTGGGTGTAGTTTATGGTCTCAGTTGAGTATCACATATTTATAGTTCATTTGATGAACAAGCCATAGAAAGGACAGATTATCTTATATATTTCCTACTTCAGTCTTGAATGTTTCTTCCTGTCTTTCTGCACTTTATGTTTTGTCTTTTGTATGTATGTATCTATCTATCTATCTATCTATCTATCTATCTATCTATCTATCTATCTATCTATCTATCTATCTATCTATCTATCTACATATGTATTATTGTATTATGTGTTGGTGTAAATAATATTATATATGTTTGTAATAATTAAAAGCCAGAAATAAAAATTATCTAATAGTAAGTATCAGGCGTTAGAGTATAGATATGTTTAGACAAGGAAGCTTATTATTATTGTTACTAATTATTTAAAGAGAAGGGGTGGGAGTTTATTAGTTATACTTCTTCTCATTTACTTTTCAAATATATATTATATGTCTTATGATTAAATGGTCTGTTATTGGTCATTTATTTTTCTTTGTTGACATTCATATTTGAAATAAAAACATCAATCAATATTTTGCTGCTCTAGGCACTGCAATTTCCCTATGGTGGGATTAATAATCTTATCTTATCTTAAAATGAAAATGTGTGATATTGTGCTGTAGCTTAGAGGTTTTCACATTTCCCTATGTATTATTACTTTTAGTTGTGAAGATGTTTCTACAGCAGCCTGCTTCAGGCCACACATTTGATCATATTTTTCCACTGAAGCAGCTCTAAAAATACTTTTACAGGTTAATGTTTCACTCATTACATTAAAAATTCACATCATTACAGTAAAGACCAGCAGATAAGTGCTATCATTAGACTACAAATGTCCATGTTTACCCACATTATGAGTTATACATGCACTCTCTCTGCCGCTGCTGGTATAGATTGTTTATTGCTGTACTTAGGAATGCTCTTAAACAAATGAAAGCATCTCTGTTTCTGCAGAGGATGCTGTGCTGCAGCACTAATTTTGGCACAGTCAGAATCCTCCATGGAACCCATCTGTCAAACAGGGGTAGTCTTCTCCTCTTGAACTTCCTACCTTTGTGTTTTTTTTCCCTCAGGATATCCGAAAACAGCCAGGCAGTGCCCTTTTCATCTCACCTCTTGACAACATCATTTGAGAGTAACAGAACATAATGGAAGACAAACGCAAAAAGCGGAGTCCAAAAGTGTCTCTCCCTCAGCCCCCACCTCCTCCCATCAACCCTCGTAAACTCTCTGTCCTTCCCGCCAGCAAAAGTGCCACCTTCTCGCTGGGCCTTCCACAACCTCCCTCCCCCAAAAACAGAAGCAAGTATAAAAGGTCCATAGGAGCACCAGGACAACCCAAAGAGGTGCTAGCAGCTGTCGTAGCGCCACCAAAGACCACCAGGTTTGTGTTGTGACCTGGTCAACATCACACATAAACAGCAACTTTATTTTTAGACATTTTAAAAAATCTGAAGAAACAGCTGTTACAAGTGGTGCCATGCATAACAAACCCCGCCCCCTCGCACATATTGTAGCTTTTTCAGCATAAGAATTGCCTCTATATATGTGTCAAACTTGAAGTAAATTGAAACAAATTTTAGTTGTTTTTTTTACATTCAAAATGGAGAAAAAAAGGTTTAAAAAAATTCATAATTTTTTTTTTTTTTACTTTGACCTACTTTTCTCAAAATATAATCACATCTATTCTGAGTCACTGGTAATCTATAAATTCAGTTTGGTATAAATTCAACCAATAGTTTTGCTGCTTCAGACATGTGAAATTTTACCCATTATAAGTAAATGGGGAAAAAAAACATTTTAAAAATTCATAAAAAATTGTAACTTTGACCTACTTTTCCTAAAATTTAATCAGATCTATTCTGGGTCATTGGTAATGTATAAGCCAAATTTGGTATGAATTCAACCAATAGGTTTGCTGGTAAAGTGTTAAATAAACAAACAGACAAACTGAAACCAAAACAATATTCCTTGCGTCCCCTTCAGTGGGTGGGATAATAAATCTTACTATAGGAACAGATGAGGATGCAGCAGGTTACGCTTGATTTTGTCTTCTATATTTTGTCTGATAGGCCACACAAAGAAAAGCCTAGGGCCCCCCAGCCGGCCGGGCCCAGTAAAGTGGTCCAGTCTTCCCCCCTGCAGCACTCCTTTCTCACAGATGTCTCAGACGTGAGAGAGATGGAGGGAGGGCTCCTCAACCTCCTCAACGACTTCCACTCAGGCAAACTACAGGCTTTTGGTAAGATAACCTTGATTAGACAGGCCACAGAGGGAATATACTGTTACAGGCTGAAAGTAAAGCCAGTTGATAAGTAGCTTTGTTAAATGAAACTGTCTGAAATTAAATCTGCTTCATGCTATTTTTACACATTCGCTGCTATTGAAATACTTTTGACTTTGGTGTCATCCGTCTTTCAAAGACATTGCGGAGTAGAAAAGTTGGATGTTAAATTGTTTGTTTTGTAGGTAAGGTGTGCTCCTTTGAGCAGCTGGAGCATGTGCGTGAGATGCAAGAGAAGCTGGCAAGGTTGCACTTCAGCCTTGACAGCCATGTGGAGGAGCTGTCAGAGGACCAGAGGAAGTGTGCATCTGACCACAACCTGGAACACCTGCTCTGCAATGTAAGCACAAAACAACCACACGTTTCTGTAATACTAGACCATGTCTTCTCTTTAGATACCGTTAAGGTTTTGAACTAGTTGATATAATATGCTTATGCAGCCTTAAATCCATGCTCATCATCCATGTGCTGCATGTCTGCAAATACAATATATACTGACAAAATAAACATTCTTCTTGTTAATTCTAAACTCACGGTTCGTTCAGTTGAAATCCTTGAAAATGTTTGAATTTTAATGTTGTGTTCAAGGTCTATAAAGTACGTGACTTTTAGTTTAAGTGCTTGAAAGGGCTTGCAATTCTAACTCTGACTTCTTTCTCTTTTTTTTTTAAACTCAAGCTAAAGCCATTTAGAGAGGTGATATAGTTAAAAAAATAAATGTCAAAAAAGAAAAGAATGATAACAAAAATAGCTCATAAGAGTTTAATTTCAGACCTGATATCTAGATATTTCCCATGTTTTCTTGATAATAACCAAAATCACTTCAGTTCTTACGTGAATATCTTTGTCATTGTAGTGACAAAAATAGTGCTTTTATTCATTCCATGTTTTCTTTTCTGTCTGTTTCAGTCACATGATACACACAGGAGTTAGTACTTGATTGCATAACCATAGTTTTTGATGAGTTTTGATGGTCTAATAATTTTTTCCACCACTGTATGGGTGCTCTCAGGTTGACTCCAGGTACATTTTCATCGATTGTGCCTGAGGAACACCCAGTGACTTCCTTTTTCTTTGGATAAAACTTTGTATTCTCCTTTAATTTCTAATCTATTTGCTAAGATGAAACATGCATGTAGATGTTTATAACATAATACAATGTACATCATTTTTGTTCCAAGGTTCAAGAGTTATATAAGAGTTACACAGGCTTCAGACCAATATCAGCCTATAGTAGATAATTCAGTTATCAAGACAGGGGTAGATGTTTGTTTTCCTGCTTTACTAGTTTCAGCTACTTTTTGTGTGAGATGCTTCTAATGAAGGCTACAGGAAGTAGCAGAAACTAGTAAAGCAGGTAAACAAACAACTAAACCTGTCTTGATAAATTCAATTATGTACAATAACTGTAAGTGTAAGACAGTATGAAACTCTACCAGACAATATTATCCTGGTGTATTCCCACATCAAAGCACGTCAGGTCTATTTTAGTATTTATTTGTATTGCTTTGGTGCGGAAAATGGCCGGTTCGATCCTCAGGTGGGTCCTTGGGTAAGGCCCTTTACACTTTACACCCCTATACCTGTAGCCACAAGGGGGCAGTGTCTCATTGTGCCGGTCCCAAGCCTGGATAAATACAGAGGGTTGTGTC
>JAPSES010000105.1:11179224-11213503 GCA_029822895.1 Maxillicosta whitleyi | reverse complement strand
CAACACCAATGATAACTAATAGAGAATCCTTTAAAAAATTCCTGGATTCAGACAGTGATCCAGATCACCTCCAAAATGAAATCATCTGTTCCTTGTCTCAGATCGATCATTTCTTGAAAATTTCATTAGGTTTGGCCAATAATTAACCGAGATATTGAGAAACAACATTTTTGGCCGCATTGACCCCAATGTTAATGAAAATTTTAAAGTGATCCAGAATTCAGGATTTCTTCTGGATCACCCCCAAAAGTTAATAATTTCTTCCTTATGCCATTGCCAACAAATCCTGAAAATTTCATCAAAATCCGTTCATAACTCTTTGAGTTATGTTGCACACAAACAGACAGACAGACAGACAAACGCCAGGAAAAACATAACCTCCTCAGCGGAGGTAATTATGAGGTATTAAAATGACTCTAGTGGACACAGACTTACCCATTTTTTTTTTTTTTTTGCTAACCTATGAGAATTTTTAAATATATTCCAGCACAATGAACACTGTTTGTGTTGGAAATAAGGTGTCCTCTAAGAATGAATGCCTTGAAAGCGTTTCTATTGTTAGACTGCTACCCAGTTACCCACGCCTGGGACTGGTATGTTCACTGCAGGACAGTTACAGTACTGTGTGAGGGAGGTGAGAAAAAGCCCTCAGCTCATTACAGAACGCTGTGCAAGGAATATTTCTGCCACAGAGCAGACGGGCTGTGGAATGAATTTCCTTTGTGTGGATGAGATCGAAGGTTACTCTTGTTTTCGTCAACAACCTACTTAGATGACAGAAGTGTAATCTACATATTGACCCGAGCAAAGCTGTTATGTAATATGACACATTTAATGATTAAACCCTGTTTGCTATTTCTGGATGGTTCTATTTTTGAGCCACCTCTCATCCAACTTTTTTTTGTTTGTTTGTTTCTGCAGCTGGAGGAGCTCAGCACCTCAATGTATCCTTCGAAAATGAGAAACTTTCTACTCAGACACAAACAGTTGATCTGAACTGTATTTTTATGTTCATATTTCAGTGTTTGAATCCTTAATGTATCCGTGTTCAGACAAAAGCTCCACTTGGCTGAGAACCAGGACCTGCCCAAAACATCTGGTCCCTGACGAGTGAGGTGTGAAGGATGCAGCCCCTCATTTACTCACAACATAAAACTAGTACAGGTTGCCATGGCATCGATCCAGCTGCCTTAGTAACAGAGTGGAAAGATCCACAGGAGAAGGGGCTATTTTTTCCACTGGGTCAGTGAAGCTGTGGGAGCAATACAGTGACGCCGAGCATTTAATGAACAGTCATGCAAAATCATAAATCCCCCATTCATAGCACAAGAAACAAAAGCGTTTGCTATAGTTTTCATAAGATTCATAAGGTTTGTGCAAGTTTTGTTCTTGGTGTTAAATAAATCAGATCTGGTTAATTAGTTACATAATCTGGTTACAAAAAAGTGAGATGTGGAATGTTTAGTTTACATGGTCATTTCAGTTTATGTTACAAAAAGCACATGACATGGGAATGGAAGAATTACTCTTGTGCTTCTGTTAACTTTACATTTACTGTCTGGTGATTTTAGAGGCTATTTACCCTAGTTGGTTAAAGGAGGAACATTTAGCCATAATTAAAGTAGCAAACATTTGGCCCTTTCTCGACAAAACCACTGTGTTGAACTCAGAAGTTTTAAGGGAGTTTTCACTTTTGCTATTATTCTGGATGCACTCCCTTATTTTTATATTTTTACTAAAAGTTTAATACTGCAAAACAGGAGGGATTTAATAAAAGCTGGGTTACTCTTCATTATAACTGTGCATTTAAAAGTGACTGGACTTTGTGATGAGAATATTTAAAATGCGTTTAATGTACATGTAAAACGGTCAATTTGACTTTTTGCCAATGTGCGTACAGCTACTGTATTTGTCGACAGAAGATTTAATATGTATGAAGGATTGTGTCTGCTTATTGTTATTTTTTTTAATTTTATTTTGGTGTTTTTGCCTGAGGGCTGAGATCATGTCAATCCAAGCACAATCTGGCAAAACTCTGCTACTTGAAAAGCTGTAAAACCACCTACTGTAGCGTGTAGTTTATAGGATGTTTGTTCAGTCAGACGGGAAGAATTGCCTCACCTCTTAGGACACTGTCTTGGATAGCACATTCAGAGTAATGTGGCAGGTATTCCAGCCTGTATAATACCATGTAAAACGGCAGCTACTTTCATATTTACAAGATTAGGGTTGAGATTGTCAACTTTTATTTCATCCTCAGTTAAATCAACATTAGTGCTCATCTTGAACAAAATCCCTGGTCAATCGGAAAAGTGTCAAAGCCTGTTGTATGAAACTGAGGCATTTTAGATTTCAGTAGTAAAACTATAATAAAATATTCTCTTCTTTTGCACTGCTATGCCTACCTCTTTCCTAAACCCCTGGCCTGGATATCAGGCCCTTTCAGTCATTTTTCTTTGTTATTTTACATGTTAAGAGATAATTCAACACAAGACTCAGCTTATAAGCTTTAAACACGAAGTAGGGAGGGAAGTCCTGTGTGAAGAACATTTTGTGTGTGTTCAGTAGTCATACCCATCAATAAAGGCAAAAAAGTGGGAAAAAGAATGGCTAAATTGTGTGTTTCTTTGACAAAATTCATGTATGTGAATGTTAAGACAAAAAGAACAAGCGGTCCCTGGCACAACAAACCCCTTGCACATATTGTGGCTTATTTTGGTATCGATCCAACTGATGTTGTCACAGCTTTGTGAAGATGTCAGCATATCAGTTATCTCTCTATATATATGTGCTAAGTTTGAGAGAAATTGAAGCAAAATAGTTTTAGGAGTGTGAAATTTTGCCCATTATAAGTAAATGGGACAAAAAAAAAATTCATAAGAAATTTAAACTTTGACCTAGTTTACTCAAAATATAATCATGTCTATTCTGGGTCACTGGCAATCTATAAACTCAGTTTGGTATGAAAGTGGTATTTTGCCCATTAAAAGTAAATGGAGAAAAATTCATTATATTTTTTTTACTTTGACTTACTTTTCCCAACATGTAAGGACATGTGTTCTGGATCACTGGAAATCTGTAATCCAAATTTTGTATGAATTCAACTAACAGTTTTGCTGATACAGCTGTTTGAAATTTTGCCAATTATAAGTAAAATTGACCTATTTTCCCCCAAAATATGAGATCTATTTTGGGTCACTGGCATTCTATAAACCAAATTTCATATTAATTCAACCAATAGTTCTGCTACCAGAGTGTTAATGAACGGAAATAAAAACAATATCCCTTGCCTCCCCTTTGGGGGGTGCAGTGGTAAGATACATTCAGCAAAAAATTCACATAGAAATTATGATTATAGAAATAAAACACTTTATTTATATATCAATCTGTCATTTTGCGCTTGTTCACAAACAGGTTCAGTATAATTTAACCATAGATGAGTTAAAAGGCTACTTGAAGACTGGCACTACATACTGAGACAGAATCAGACCTGGACCGTCACTGTTTCTCAGGCAACAACAGAAGTAAATCTCACCTCCTCTATTCACATGATTCTCATCAGGGAGAAAGAGTTCATATCCAGCCTTGACCTAGGCATTAGCATACATACACACTACTGGTCAAAAATTTTAGAACACCCCAATTTTTCCAGAATTTCATTGAAAATGATGCAGTGTCTCAGTGTACTCTGAAATCAAAGCATAGAACAAATAAACAAGTCAAAAAAGAAATCATGGAATCAATTTGCAAACCAAAATGTATTCTGAACTTTTGACTCAAAAGTATCCACCTTTGGCAGATATAACAGTTGAACACACTCATTCTTTCTACAGTGGAAATCAAATATTCTTCATAAACTTCTTCCAACTCTGTTGTAGAAGGTCCCATAAATGTGGAACAGTTGAATCAACAGAATGCTGTGGTAGATGTTCTGGTTCAGGTGCCTTTCGCTCTGTACAAGTCACCGACCCTGGATCCAATAAAACAGCCCCAGACCATCACACTTCCCCCTCCATGTTTGACAGTTGATGTCACACACTAAAGAACTGTCCTTTCAGCTACTCGATGGCGTACCAAAAAAAAAACCCTGTGGGATGAACTGAAGATTTCAAACTTGGATTCATCACTCCATAACACTTTCTTCCAGTCTTCAGTCGTCCACTGGTGGTGTTTCATGGTCCAGACAAGACTCTTTTTCTTATTATGAAATCTCAACAGTGGTTTTTCTTGCTGCAACTCCACCCATTAAACCTGGAACTGGAAGTCTTCTCTTCACAGCTGAAACTGAGACTTGCTGACTATGACCATTATTAAGCTGTCGTCCTGTGAGTCTCCTAACACACAAGCTGTTGACTCTCACAAACTTGTCTTCTGATGCTGTTGTGGCTTTGGGTCTGACAGACCTCTTCCTGTCAGCATTTCCCCCAGTTTCTGATGGTGAAGGAAACCATACTCACAGACACCTTGACTTTCTTGGGAATTTCCCTGTTGGACAGACTTCCATTTTTAAGTGTTATGATGGTCTGTCTCTTCTATCGAGACTTTTCAGTTTTGGTTAACTTCCCTTTTTTTTTTTTTTTACCTCTGGCAGTTCCCCTCTTACTTTTGTACCATTTTAAGCTATTCATTGGACTTGAACTGCTTGAATTTCAATTAAAAATTGGAAAAATTAGGGTGTTCAAAACTTTTGACCGCTAGTGTCTTTAACAAAAATAGTCGGTTTTGATTCCGCCAGTAAATTTTGGTCATGCAAAAAACAAACAAACCAAAAAAAAAAAAAAAACAACAACCCAAAAACAACTTCAAATGGAAAAAAAAAAACAATCAGATGGTACCAATTCAGTAAATTATTAACAGGATTAAAACCAATACACAATAGATAAATTATACACTGTACCATTATACAGCATACGATTACATATTAAGCTAATACTGTGCAAATACACATTTGAGCTGTACAAAAGTATTCTGTATTATTCTTGTTAATCTCAATTCACAAAACATCTACATCAGACATTTCAAAAATATTACATCACATTTGATGAAACAGCAAAAATATACACTTTTCAGGTCCTTGTCTTCCTTTCATTCTTTTTGTGCATTTCAATTTTACATTCTGCTATAATGTCTCTGATTTGTCTACAGTACATGTTCAGATCCTGGATAAAGCAATGACAATCATGGGATAGTAAAATGTAAAACTCATATATATTTTTTTTTATCATGATAATGAGTTAGCATTTCAAAGTGCAAAGAGAGCAGGCTGAGTGTGTGTAAGACCTGATGTCAGTATGATGTAAATGTCCATGCTTCTGTACCAGAGGAAATCTCACTGAGATAAGAATAAGAGCTCCTAACTTCTAAGGACTTGCTCTTTATTGATATAAAAGTGCAGGCACTGTAAGAAATGTAGAACATCTCTGTCTTCAAGTAAGGTCAGTGTTAATGTTCTTCCAACATTTAGTTTGGATTTCTTTTACCATTAGGACAACGTCCTCAGGACCTCGTTGAAACTTTTGTGGACATTGGCAGGCTGGGAGGCAGCACTCTCTGTCAGGCTCAGTCCCATCTGGCTGTAAAGGGCTTGGCACAGGTTGACGGTAGCCCCCCGCACGCTGCCGCCCCGACCGTGAATTGTGCCACTGTGGGTAGAGGTGCCTAGGAGGTGCCACAGCAAGGGCAGGACTTTCTGCTCCACCATCTGGGGCTTGCGAGGGTAGAGCTCTGTCACAAGGTCTGGTTATACAAAAAGAGAAATCAGCAAGCAATGTACAAAATGATTCAGCAAAATTTGAAGATATTTGTTTGAATGTTACATCAAACATACCTGCAACCTTTTCAATAAGATCCACCTTTGCTTTGCCGCTTAAAAACTGAGCCTTGTTGCAAAATGGCTGAAGGAGGAGTATGTTATCTTCAAAGAAACAAAGAAAATACAAGTATTGAAATGTTGAACTTTCAAAAAGAGAATTCTCTCTTACACTTAATGCCAAATGTAACCTCTAAAAATATACCGAGATTTAAGGTAAGTGCATTGATAGCTCCGATAGCAGCAGAGTAGATGGCGTTGTTCTTTGAGTTGAGGTGATTGTCCACAATTGCTGGGACCAGGATATTAACCACCTGGGATAAGTTATCCTTCAACAAGTGGGTGATTTTTTGGAGTGACTCAAGCGCATACAGGTTGACCTTGCTGTTTGATTCCTGCAACCTTAATTTGAAGGCATCAAACACCTGAAAGATGGAGAATCAGAACAAGAACACATAGCCCAGCTGAGAGAGAAACTAGTTCCTGATAAAGCAGACTTGTGTGATGTCATTAAACACTGTAGAGATACATGATAAAGCAATGTAGAAATGTTAAAAAAAAATACGAGAAATTACTTACTGGAAACATGCTATTAATAACCATGTTAGGATTGTGCTGGCAGTCAGACACTAGCTGGTCGATTCCCTTGATCCTCTCGCGAAAGTCTTTTGAACCCAGCAGACCTGAGATCTGCTTGATGTATTCAGTCTTGTCAGCGATACTCTGTGGCTGAGGTCTACAGCTGTAATGGCTATTGGATTCCCTGTAGATGAGACATGACATGTTAACTCTACCTTCAATGATCTCTGAGTCAAGACTAAAAAATGTATTAAGCAGTTTGTGATGCCAGTCGTCTGCTTCAGTGACCATTTAAAGATATCTCTGCTATTCTAGGTGATACTCACACCCACCTATTAGTCTGATTCAGAGGCTCTCTGGTGAGCGAAGAAGCTCTGACTGTACCACTGCCTGGAAGGGAACGTCTACCCCTGGCTGACTGGTTGTCTTGTGGCATTTCACCAAGACCCTAAAAAAAAAAAAAAATTTCCCAGGTAAAACCACACAGTGTCTCATAAAACATTATTAACTTAGATGTACAGTCATTGTACCTTAGTCTTAAGAGTGAGGACAGTGTCTCTGACAGTCGGCAGGTCTTTGGTTGGAATATATTTCTCCAGGATTTTGTCAAAATCAGGATGGCAGGACAGGGACAGCAGCATCCGACGACCAAAGTACCTGTGGATTTAGTACAATTATTAGCATTCAGACACCTGAAAACATACTTTTTAATCTTTATCATGCCTAGATTTTGGATGACATGAGTTAAATGTGTAGAAGTCACACACCTGGCTTCTTGTGAAGAGTCTTGTGCGAGCTTGGTGACGGCAGGCAAGATCCTGTCTGTGAGATCTTTACCTCCGGACAGAAGACGGGCAGCGCCGACCTTCTCTACCAGATTCGACAGATGCTGGGCAGTGCACTTCCTCACCACTGCATTGAGATGACTAATAATGGCAAGACAATTCAGTTCAAAAATAATTATTCCAAGTATTCACATGAAATGAAACGGAAACTCTGTGATGCTAACCTGAGTCCTCCAGTGAGTAAAGCACTGATGCTACGAGACGGGGTGCAGTGCTGCACCATACAGTCCAGTGCTGCATCCACATCCTGCCTGATGAAGGCGTTACTCTCCCCAGCCTTATGCAGTAATGCTTTCACTGTCCCCTCCAGCTCCTGGTCCATCCCCCTCTGCAAGTGGCTGTAAAGATCCCCCAATGTGCACACTGCAACTCTGGACACACCTGACCTCAGGTTCTTCACCTGAAAGAGAAGGTGATTATAAAGGAACAAGAAGTCACATTAGCATATTCTCCAGTCTGCTGAAAGCTATTAAAATGATAAAAAATATAACTATAATCAACCACTACAAAAGAAAGAAAGCAATAAAAATATTAATATCAACCTAAGAAAATCAGTGGTGATGTATATAAATACTAAACTGGAATTTAAGAAATTAATTCTGATTAGTTTTGTTACTGTAACAAAGTAGTTATTATTTTTTTTGGGAACAACATTTTTAAGGAACTTGATGTATTTTATTTCTGTACAATGTAAAGAGCAGCAACAGATTAAAAAAAAGATGAATTATGGATTATGCACAGAGAATTTCTTTGATCTCCTGCATCAACACAGTGAGCAGGTTGCTTATTTATGCTTATGTAAGAATAAATACCATAAAAACAGACAACAGTATGTCCTGGTAACTTAAATTAACTTAACTAAAACATCAAGAAAATCCATGTGTCAGATTTAACAGTTTTAGTACAAGCTTTATTTGCTCAAAAATGTGCTGACAGTTGCTGAAAAAAACGTATCTGTGTGAGCAAATACATTTTTTTCTGTGGTAATTGCCAATAGATTTACTGATGTTCGCTCACAGGGTATTAGTAGAAAACCATTTTGCTAGCATGGTATGAGTTAATGTTATGGTTATTTGATTTTAGACCTGAAAATAGTTATGATATGTAGTGATATGTAGAACTAATGACAACATTTTAATATAACTGACAAATACAAAACATTTGATTCTTAGTGAAAATACATTTTAGATAAGTTATTTTAACCTTTACTGAAGTTGATTTTTACTCATTTTTATTTTGAAATACAGATACAGTTTCACCATGTTAACATTACTGTTACATGAGTTTAACTTAACACTTACTAGACATTTACTGTTGTAAACCTCTCACTAAGACATCACCAAATACAATGTCAGATTAGGAGGGAAATCACTAGTGTTTAAATGGGCTAAAGAATAATATATGAGTGTTACATGAAAAATGTGTTACCTCTTGAATGAGGGACAGACAGACATCATGAAGTCTGCCCTGGAGTGTGTCTGAGTGGAAGTGGGCCAGACTACGCAGGAACATCAAACCTTCTATCTTCTTCTCCCTGGAATAGAACAGATGACACACAGCTCTCACTGTTTGCTTCCAAAGAGCTAAATGTGAATTAAGGTAAGTGGAGAAATTTTAAGTGTTTGAATATTGTGTGTTCCTCACCAGTCCTCTGAGCTCAGAAGTTTAAAGCTCTGTGTCAGTGCCAGGTCAGGTTTGGAAAATGGACACAGCTCAGGAGGCTCGGAAAGATTTTTCTTATGGCCCATAGAACCAGGAGACAGCTCATCTACATTGACATTGACACAAAGACACAGGGATTCAGTCTCATGTTACGTCTCTGTTGGTCTCAAAACACACTGTGTGTGTGTGGGTGGCGGTGCACTAACAGCAGGTTGTCAAAACAAAGCATTGTGTCACATAATCAAAAGCAAACATGGTATTCATCCATGCTCTGGTGGCTTTGAGAGTCTAATTAATGTTCCAACATTTTCTATAAACAAAGACCTGTTAAAGCAGTGGCTCATCTATTTATAATGTGATGGAAACAGTGCTAAATTGTAAGGCTGTTGTAAGACCAGCAGAGGGATGACAAGGATCAACGTACTGGTAATAAAACTATAGTGACACAGACATACTTTGAACATTAGTGAAGCGTGTCAATGAAAGTCTGGGTTTGTCGACTGACCTGAGCTGTGGGATAGAGAAGGTCGGGTCCTGCTGAGACTAGGTGCCCTCCTAAGACGTGATGTGTTTTTTGGATTTGGGGGTACTGTGGGCGGGCTTGGCTGGTGGGGGGGAGTGAAGGACTTAATGGGACTTTGGGGTCCTGATGGGCTGACAGGACTGGTGGAGCTGATGTGCGATTCATCAGAGAGGTCTGCTTTGGTGGAAGTCAATGTGCTGCCATTCAAATGCAGATCTGAAACAGGGAAGATCAGCTATAGAGCTCTGGTTCAATCAACAAGTGAACATTTTAGGCTCAAAGTTTGGACATATATTATGTATGGACTACAACCGCTGCTGCTGCTGCTAAATAATTATGTCGACCTTATATGTGCAAATGTCGTGACGTGACTAGTTACAGACATAACAAATTAAGCAGGAATTAAAATGGGTTGTAGAAATCTACCTGTTTTTTTTCCCAAAATTAATATGAAGATAGTTTTGTAGCACCTATTAGGGTCCAAATACACAAATAAATGAACCACAGACTAATAAAAGTGGGTTTGGATAAATATGACTCCTTTAAATAGTTATTATGCATTTGAAAACAGGCTTTTGTGAAAATGGATTTCAATTTTAGCACAACTGTGAATAGCTAAAAAAAGAGTTTTTCTTCATAATTCATGCATGGATGAAGGGTGAGAAAGTCAATGATGTTCAAGCTATTATCTAAAGAGCATTGTCATAGTTCTCGGATGAAGCAAAACCTCTTAGTTCAGAAGGTTATAACTGTTAAATGTCACCTAATAAACTGATGAAATGTTTCAAGAACTCTGCAGGTGCACTCTCACCTATGTTTTTAAAGAGTATAAAACTACATAAATCTGCACCGAAAAGTGAGTGCTGTACATATATAGACTTTATAATATGTTTGGACAACAAAAGGAAATAAAATCAGTGATTTTTTACTGTCCTAAGCATAGTAATAAGGATATGGATAAGATAGCCTTTCCAAAAGTATCAGAAAAGCAAAACTATCAAAAAACATACATTTGAGCAAAGTAAAAACTGGTTTAGACTTCAGAAGATCCCACTTGCCTTTAATGATTAATAGTCTGTTATCCTCTGTGGATGAATCTGAGAGCATCTGTTGAACTCGGTGGCGTATTTTCTCTCGTATGTGGTCTATTTGACCGTGGCCCTCTGGCTGATCCAAACGATGCAGCCTCATCTTGTCCCTGCTAAACCTTGTATTCCTCTAGAAAGGTATTAATTAGGTAAAAGGTAAATAAACATGGCAGGGGATAATTTAGTAAAGATTGTATGATTTTATTAATATTTTGTGTGACATTCTCTGATTTGCTACTGGATGAGGTGTGACTAACCTTTACCCCATCGGGACGTGGGCTGTCATCACTGTCTAGGTAAGGACCAGAGAAAGTATTGCCGTAGATTACTGCAGAGGGATCGCTGGGGGAGTTAGCCACCAAATCACCCTGTTCAAGTGACAAGGACACTCCTGGACGGCTTGAGGACACTGCAGTCCCAAACATACCTACACAACACCAGGGAGAAGTTGACAGATGTTTTATCAGCATCACCGGAGAAGAAACTGTCTCATAGGTATCACACTAACCTCGTCCAATGACTCCTTCAGGCATGTCTATGGCTGGTGAGTGTCTGCTACTGTGGCTCTGAGATCCTAAGAATGAGAGAAGAAAAAAACTGGTATAATTATTTACACAAACAAAGCCAATCCAAGAAAGAGATGATCTCTTTAATATTTTGACTGTACCTTTGGTAGGTTTTAGACCTCTGACTGATTTTGTCAATGGAGGGGAAGGACATCTTGTATAATTCTCTTCTGCTGTTCTCATTGTTCCATTTGAGTATGTAAATGAATGCCCCACAACACCTACGTCAGACACCAGCTCATTTCTCTGAGACAATCCTTGAAAAAGACAAAAAATATTTAAGTGAATAAAATGCAAAATCTTGTGATTCAGGGACCAAAAACATTTACATAATCCCTTTATACCTTGAAGGCTGCTGAAGTCCATGGACAGAGAAGATCTCATTCTTGCAGAAGGCACTCTTGCAATGCAAGGTTTCATTCCCACAGAGGCAGTATTTCTGGGACTGTTGACAGATGCGATGAGTGACAGATTACAGTTTAACGTAGTCCCTTATACCAACACATGGATTTGATACCTTTATAGTAATATTATAACCAGAACATTTTTCTTTATATATACTCCCTGAGCTGCAACAATTAAATGTGGGTCCGTTACCTGGTTTTGATGCCATTGAAGTTGTAATTTGCAGCTGAACTTAAGCTGGACAGCCCACTCTCACTTGCTGAACTTGTAAGCATTGGAGGAGTGTGTGATGGTGAGTCTAGACCCAAGTCTAACCTCACAGCTGAGTCTGGGCTATCTGGGTCTGAACTGCTAAGGTTTGCTTTGGCCCTCTTCTTTGCAGCACTGTTGCGCAATGAGCGCAGTGAGTTCAGCATCTGTAAGCAGCGTAACAATGAGCAACTAACAGTATGAGGATGTAAAGTAAAGGCATTAATGAATCCAAGAAGTCTTATATTGCTATGTTTAAGTTTGCATTTTTAAGCTTGAGCATTTTATAGCAAAATACTAATTTAAAACAGTCAGCTTTGCTAACCTCCTGCATATCCAAAGTATCGTCCTCTGGAGGATTTTGAAGTGTATTATTGTTAACAGGATCCAGATGAAGATCATTTTCTATCTGCTGGTTTGGAGGACTGCCTGGTACAGTGGACTTGTGGCCTTCAAGCGACTGGTTTTGTTCTGCTGGAGGTACAACTGGCGAGACAGAGAGGGTTGTCCTTGTGCTACTCAGAGCTCGGCGAAATGACGAAGTGGAAGAAGAGCTCACAAGAGAGGCACGAAGAGGCCGGGGAGAACACCTGCTAGAGATTTCTTCTGGTGTGGGACAGAATAACAAACAGTCAGAAAAGAAGTTCAGATGAGAATTTAGTTGTGTGTAGTGTCCATTTAGTCATTTACCCTTTGTGTTGCTTGCTGTGTCTTGCCAGGGGCTAGTGTCTCGCTGGTGGGGACTACTGTCCCTCTTGTTGGGCCAAGTGTTGGACATGGAGAGAGACGAGTCGACATGGCGACGTGACAGTGTTGGTGTGAGCATGCCTCCTGGGAGTGTGGCCAGTGGATAAGACGGGAGTAAAAATGAGCCAGGTGAAGTGGGGTTTGCAGGAAGGGAAAAGGTGCGCTCAACACTGGGATTCCTTGACAACAAGCGTGCCTTGGGTGTGGCTGTGAGACATGGAAGTCACATGTCAGAATCCACAAGTTAAAAAGGTACAAAGCTGGAGATTCTATACACAGTATGGACGGAAAAAAGACATTGGAATGTCATTTTGAGGATTTGACACCTTACCAACATCTGGTTCAAAGAAGTTGGTGGTCTTAAAGATATCTTGGTCTAAGTTAAGGCTTCCACTCCTTCTAAGGCGTGCAGGGGAGTCCTTCCTTCTGGAGGACTGGGGCCTCTGAGGCTCTGCAGAACCTAGATGGAACATACATTTCATTATGTTCATTTAAACCTTACAGGGTTGTGCGTCCCTAACCACTCCAGGTAGTTAGCCATAATTAAAAAAAAGGAAAAAAAAGAAAAAAAGGTTTTCTATAGTATATGTAAAGTATAGTAAACATCCAAAAAGTTCATAATTGGTGCTAGAATTTTGACATTTTATTGGAACTAATAAAATGAGATCTCAAAAAAATTATGGTATAGAAAAGATTAGACTAGAATATGTTTTACTTGGTTAAGAAATACTACTGACAAATATTACTGCTGAAAAAAGTTGTAATTCCACTACACCTGCATACACAGAGTCTGTAAATGGTCTGGATACAGTTTCAGCCATAAACACCACATAATTACATAGTAATGCAATAAATACAAAGGTACAGGACTGATTTTTCAGAGGTTACAGAAAGTTGACTGAAATCTAAGAACATCTACAACACTTGTAGGTGTAGAGATGAGTAGATTACATAAGATATAGAAGAGGCAAAGAGTGAGACTGATCTTTATACAAGTAGTAAAAATCAATATCCAACTCTAGGATATAAAATATAGAAAAATATCTTCATAGAAAAATAAGAAGAGCAGTCGAAATATTGCCACATATTTGTTGTACTGAAGCTGGTGAAATGGCCTTAAGGTCACTTTTTTTCAAGTCACTTCATTATAAAGATGAAGGGCTAAATATTTTTTTCGGGAGTGGCCCACCTTAATAACTCTAATCTCAAAACAAAGTAAAAGGTACATTGCTAAATGCATGCCACCTTCTAGGATAGACAATGAAAACTCAGATGACAATTGTTACCACATCTTTGGTCTTAAGTCACATTCATTTAGGTGTAAAAAAAAAAAAAAAAGAACTGTGAAGAAGGCACTGCCCTTGTTTCAGCAGAGACATAAAAATGCAAGGTAACATTTTAGGAGATTACAAGCACATTTTTTGAAGACTTATCCCAGCAGGGTAGAAGATAGATTACTTAGCAGTTGGTAAGTCACTTTCTCCTGGCATGTTTTGTGAGTAATCATGCTCCTCCCAGGGCTTTTGATGACATGTGGCACAGCTCCTTTGCCTCAGCATGTTAATCCAGTTTAAAGCTGCTCTAATTTGTATCCAGCTGAAGTTAACCATGACAATCATTCACTGGTACATGTGGAGTAAATGTGACTGTGAAAGTGGAGGAAGTATTGGCACTTACTAAAACTGGGTATGTAGGTCTCTGGGCTCAGCTTCCTGGACAGGGGAAGAAAATCCTCACTGGTAACCTAAGAGAAAGCAGAAAATTATTCCTTTTATTGCAAAGATAAAGGATGAAGTTCAAATAACTAACGTAAAACAATCCTTGAACAGGACAGGAGCCACAGTGTAATTCCATCCCTTGGCCTGAACAAAAGGATGTAGTAGATGTTTGGCAAACTCAGACAGAAGACACTGGTCTTTTGGTGGAACTTCTACTTTTGTAAAGTGACATTACTTAATGTCCATTGTGTTTATGGATCTCATTTAAATTTAATGAAAATAATGACTACTTTTTTCCACCACTGCTTCTTTCGCTGCCTTTGAGACAATCTGAGGCTGAGATCAACCTGAGTTACTGCAATCTGATGATGACGGTCACTGAAGAGCACTTGATTTGATTGCAATCTACACTAAAGCAGCGAATGAGCTGTGTTTTGCAAACATAACCCTGTGATATTACCAATTATGCCTCATGCCCCATACAGTAAGTGTGCTATGTAATAATACAGTTGCTGGGAAACACACATGGCTATAAACAAAAGGTTTTCAAATGTAGATTCTCAAATAGTTAATAGTATTTACAACAAAATATGGTCAATTAATGGCTCATAAACCAAAAAAGTCACCACAGTCCATGGACTGGAAATATATTCATAGATTACATCCTTCAACCAAATACTATCTAGACCATGAATAGACTCACAAACTCACACCCTTATTGTGAAAGGGATACGTCTGAGCACAGTGAATGTTCATCTTGTCATAGCTAGTGTCACAGTGCTGGAGAATGAGTCACCTGCTATATTTCATTCCAAGAGTAGTATTATGGATCTATCCATACCTACTGTATCTACACCTGAGTCTCACTGCAGTATATTGCTGCCATTCTGGTGGATGCATTCCCATTGAAGTCATAGAAAGGCCTTAACAATCTTCATGCAAAGATCCTCTTATCAAACACACAAAACAATGATTGAATTAAGTGAATATCATCATTTTAAATGGCAAAGTCTAACATATGCTTGTCCCTTTCTGATGCAGCATCAAAGAGCATCATGAGACTTCTCCCCTTGTCGGAAAAGTGTTACCTCTGAGATTTCTACTGTTTCTTCAGACTGGTGCCTTTAGGCATGACTCAGCTTGTTCAAAAAGCAGGTCAAGAGACACAAAGAATATATGGCTCACACAGTGTTCAAAATGCCACGATGGCAGATTTGCTCATAAACTAATTTCTACTGAGGTTCAGATTTATTGCTCCTCTGTGAACTAATAAAGCTAAAAAGGAAGCAGACACTGCGAACTGTCAATTATATTATGGAGGAAAAAATCAACAGCCAAACCTGGAGAACTAGTTTTAATTCTCCATTCTTTTGTCTTTATTAGCATATTTGATATTGAAGTAATTCAAAAGTAATTGAAAGTAATGTAGTTACATTACTTTTATATTATGGTACTTGGATTACATTACTGATTACATTTTTTAACAGGTAACTAGTAACTGTAGGACCAAATCCATCAGCTCTCTGGAAAACAACAATCTTCATAGAATTTGAAAAAGAAATATTAACTCCAGCATTATGAGGCATAAATAGTATGAGAGATAAGTGAGAATCTGGCATATTGTCAGTGCTGAGGAGCCCCACCTGTTCAGTGCACTTTCCATTAGGTGTGTTGCATTGCTGGTCGTTCTCAGTGGACGAGAGACTCATCATTTCCCAGGGGAGTTTGTTCTTCCCTTTCCCTGCACTGACAATCCTCCTTTGAAGTGGAAGGTCATCTGTGAGGGATCCAAGGCTGCCATAGCCATACAGTCGGTTACAGTCTGGTTCAGTTCTGTTGCTCTTTGCACTGCTTATCCGCCCTCCATTCATCACCCAGTCCAGATCAGCTCCAGGGCTCTGCAGTGAGCTCCTCTGCCCTGGTTTGGGTACCACCAAGCCATATTCCAAAACCCCTTCTGATGAGAGTTTTGGAAGAACACGTCTTGCTCGTCTCGCCTGTACAGCTGCCATAAGACCCTCTGCATCCTCATTGAGCTCAACTATGTCCACAGCTTTCATTAGAGGCTGCTTTTTCCCTATGTCAAGGCAATAGTCAAAGACAGCAAACAGCTCAAGGGCAGCATGGCGGACCTTCCTTTTGCTGTCTGCTAAATAAGGTGCAACCTCAAGACAAAGTTTAGGGATGTTAAAATCTTTCCTGGGGTGAGTAAGCATAGCTGTTATTATGATGTTAAGGACATCTTCTCGTATCCTCGAATTTTTGTGCTTCAAGTAGCCCATAACAAGATCCAATATTTGTTGTGGTGCAACAGTTTTCATCAGGTGTCGAAACACATTCATATATTCATTTCTGGTGATAGTGCGAGTGTCCCCTAAGGCCTTGAGAGCCACTAAAACTATCTGTTTAAAGTATTGATCTAAGTTTGTGTCTAGTTTCTGAATGAGTAAATTCAAAACTTGCAAGGTGCCGTACAATACTTTAAAATTATTATCATCCAGGAGGTGGGGGAGAAAATTGATGAACTCCTCAACACTGTCAGATGGGACTGACTGTATGTCCACATCTGACAAGATCTGTTTGAGTTCCTCCACCCCATTAGTCCGGTTTTGGTAATTCCTGTGGTCCAGAAGCTGCTCGTGTAACTCCTGGGAGATCAATCCAAGTATCATTATTGGTGTGTCTTATGGATGTGGTCAGATTTGAGAAGGCGTAGGCGCAAACACAATCCTGAGAGGACAGTAATATTCCTCTTCTTTTCTTTGAGCTTTCATCCTGAGTGGTTGATGATGGAGAACCACTCTTGTGTTTGTCAGCCTATGAATCAAAAACATATAATGAGCAAGAACGGAGGACGACTACATACATCCCTATTTACTGAAAAAAAAGCATGGCATCCAAGGCTGCGTTAAATATTGCAACATAATGACTAACACTACATCAGATTAGGACATAATGGACAGACAACCACTTGTGGCTGCCTGATACTAGAGATCTGCACTATGACTGAGATAACGTTTTCCATTTTAAATTAGCCTTATTACCCGCTAATATAACGTGACTTAGTATGCACTGTCAGAATAATCAACTGCAACCATCGCAAGTTACATGTTATAACAGTAATGCCTTCAATGGGTTTACAATATTTCCTTGAGGACACGATAAGCAGCCTAATGATTAAACCTAGCTACATAGAGTAGAACCGTAGGTAACTAACCAAACAGACACTTAAAAGCTAGCGTTAACTCGCTTCTCTGTTGTGTTTGGTTAGCGCTGGATGATTATGCTAGCAAACTTGGAAAAACAGCAAAAAAAAAAAAAAAAAAAAAATGTTACCTCGCATTTCCACGGCTGCTTTTCGTTGACCCTCGAGGAGACTATGAAACATTACGTTGTCCGAATGTCCATGTCGTACCGTCGTGTCTACTGTTGTTTACATGCGGGCAATTTCCAGGGTTGTTTTAACTGGTATCTAGAGTGTTGAATGTTTAAAGGCTACTGAGGTATTCACAACCGAGAGGATCCCACACACACACATACACACCGAGGCAGCAAAATGGCGAATCCATGTCGCAAACTGAGCGCTTCCATGGTGACGCGAGCTCCAGGCTCCTCCAGGCACCGTATCATCACAAAGCTGAACAGCTAACTGTGATGAAAAGTCAATGAAACACGGCACTAAAGACTGAAAAACGTCATTCAAACTTTCATTTTTACAGTTTCCTACCCTATAATTTACAACGCAGCTCTGTAAAGCCTATACGAAGTACATAAGATGGAATGTACCTGTTTATTTACATCTTACAATTATAACTACACCTGAATGCACCACAGATATTACAATGTTTATTACACTCTAGCTTAAGTAATGTATTTTATTGTAGCGATGGCATATTTTGTTTGATTTTATTTAGTTTTATCTTATATTCACGTACTTAATTAATTAATTAATTGTAACTGTAGTAAAAGGTATTTTACTACAGTTTCTTCAGTGTTTTACATGTAAAATGGATTATTGTGTAGTTTTGCTCTGTGAAGTACTTTGTGAATGGTGTGCGTGAAAAATGCTATAGAAATAAATTTTACTTACTATGTACTCATGGTAAGTAAAATGATGAAA
Organism: Maxillicosta whitleyi; assembly: GCA_029822895.1. NCBI lineage: Eukaryota > Metazoa > Chordata > Actinopteri > Perciformes > Neosebastidae > Maxillicosta > Maxillicosta whitleyi. The sequence goes on along the minus strand of JAPSES010000105.1, from coordinate 11,195,192 downwards.
AGTAAACTATGATGCATGAAAGATCCACCCACTAAATAGTTACATTATCCGCAATAAACTACCTACACCTATCCATTGAACATTGTATTTCTATGAATGACCGCCTACTAATAAAATTTATAAATGAACATTTCACACAAAGACACCTGTTTAACTAGTTTATAAAATAAGATGTATTAATGATTAATTTACCAAATTAAACAGTTAACTACTTTAATTTACATCCGCTAAAATGAAACACACGTGAATGCAGTATTTATTTGACAAATAATTTAATATAATAATTTAATTTACTTATAAAACAGTCAAACTGTTGAAAATGCATCAATAGCACCACTAACTTTTTTTAAATTTAATATTGCATTGCATTTTTTTTCTTTTATACTCTTCCATATTTTCTTTTTTTATAATAAATTTGCTATTTATTTTTTGTATTTAAATTCTTGACTCATAATTTTTATAATTCCGAATTTCTGACTTCTAATTTGTTTACTACGCACTTTATTTCCACTTCTTTCCATTTCTTTCTTTCCATTTATCATACATAAAATTATACTGGGGAATGCATATGTTTCTGATTTTTACATAATCTGTAATCATTTTATTAAAACGCAGATAATACAGAACTCCAACACAAACACCTTAATTATTGTATAATATTCGTATTCTTTATATTTAGGTTATTTATTTTCTATTTTTTGTGTTCTGTGTAATCTTCCATAAATGTAATTTTTGGTATAGTTTTAGATGTCACTGCGTTTGTTTTTCTGTGTTCTCATAACACTGATGAAGCTCTCTATATCGTAGTGTTTTAGGATGACCCCTTTTCTCATAAATAGCCGTGATTGAACTTGTATTTTGAAAACAGCGGAAGTGGGTGTGCTGTTTTCGCTAGCAGCTTATAAGAGCTCCTCTGTAGCTTAGAGGCTAGGTTGGCAGGAGGTTGTTTTCCTGATAGCCGCTCGGGGTTCCCACTCGTCGCTGCTGAACTCCGCCACTGCAAAATCGGACGTTACAGCGGCACATCAGACAGACACTTGGTTACAGGTCTGATTTCCTTCCATAATACAGATATCTGTGTTTGAATGCTATCTGACAGCTAGCTATAACGTCACGTTTTGTAGCTGTCAGCCATGTTACTGTATATCAATCAATGATGCAGCTAGCCACAGTAACCGTGTTTATTTTTAGCAGCTAACCTGCGCTGACTGCAGTGATAAGACACATAAAAATAATCAGTCTATGTATAGGGGGATCTGGCATATCTGACAACAAAGTGCACCAGACAAGCTAATAGTAACGGAAATAGGAGGTCTCTGGAAATATTTTTACGCTGAAGTCCAGTCGCTGATGGAGTTTACAGTGTGTTAGCTAACGCCTTAGCTATCTGCCGATGCAAAGCTAAGAGATGGCTAGCGAGTTTTGATCTGGCCATGTCCTGCGTTCAGAGATCACGCACTGACTCATGTCAACATAGAAACAGTTGACATTACTGTAACTAAATGTCATACAGCATACCTCTGTGCACAAGAGGATTTGGGTACTTGGCTCATGGCTGAAATCGCAGTCTTGCAATTTTATGCTTTCTAGGCAGAAAGGTTAACCTAAGTGCTATAGCCGTTAGCATTGGATTAAGGAGATAATGATTCCTTTAGCTTTCCTTGTTTAGTGACAAAACGGATCAGGATAATGACCGCATTCCTTCGAAATATCAACAAATTATTGTCCTTCCTACATATGCATTCGTCTTATTTACACAATGTTACATGGGCCTATGTTTTGTTGACTTTTCAGTTGAGTACTCTTAAGGCAAGATCAAATTTAGACGTTGTATGGCATTTCTGTTATTGTCACATATCGGTTGATTATGAATATATAGTCTTTAAACTATGGCAACCTGTTTTTAATGCATAGTTTCCTGTTATCAGATGGACCAGCAGGACCAGTCCTATATGTTTGCCAGTCTGACTCGGCCTCACTCTGAGCAGCTGCTGCAGGGCCTCCAGCTCTTGCGGCAGGATCATGAACTCTGTGATATTGTTCTTCGTGTGGGTGATGCCAAGATTCATGCCCATAAAGTAGTGCTGGCCAGCATCAGTCCTTACTTCAAGGCCATGTTCACAGGTAACCTGTCAGAAAAGGAGACCTCGGAGGTGGAGTTCCAGTGTATTGACGAGACTGCCTTGCAGGTATGTTTGGAACCAGCTGTCAAACTTGATTACTGCAATAGTTAACTGATGCACTAAAGTTTGGTTTATGTTACACTTTGCTGCTTTCCCTTCTAGGCCATCGTTGAGTATGCCTACACTGGCACAGTGTTTATCTCCCAGGAAACAGTGGAATCTCTTCTACCAGCTGCCAACTTACTTCAGGTCAAACTTGTACTTAAAGAGTGTTGTTCTTTCTTAGAAAGCCAGCTTGATGCTGGGAACTGTATAGGTATCTCCCGCTTTGCAGAAACATATGGCTGTCACGATCTGTGCCTGGCTGCAACCAAGTTCATCTGTGAGAACTTTGAAGAAGTCTGTCAGACAGAGGAGTTTTTTGAACTGACGAGGGCTGAGTTGGATGAAATTGTGTCCAACGACTGCCTGAAGGTTGTCACTGAAGAGACTGTGTTTTATGCGTTGGAATCATGGATCAAATATGATGTTACTGAGAGACAGCAGCACCTGGCTCAATTGCTGCATTGTGTGCGCCTTCCACTCCTCAGCGTCAAATTTCTCACTCGCCTATATGAAGCCAACCACCTTATACGAGACGACCATGCATGCAAGCATCTGCTCAATGAGGCCCTCAAATATCACTTTATGCCTGAGCACCGGCTCTCCTATCAGACTGTGTTGTCAGCTCGGCCCAGGTGTGCCCCAAAAGTGCTGCTTGCAGTGGGAGGCAAAGCTGGACTGTTTGCCACATTGGAAAGGTAATGCAAATACAGTTGCTTATAAACCTTTCTAAAGATACCGCTTGAAATTTCTGTATTGTCTACTGCATGTTCTGCTTCACCCACTGAATACTGTCTGTCTTCCTCTTTGCAGCATGGAAATGTATTTCCCTCAGACAGACTCATGGATAGGACTGGCCCCTCTCAGTGTACCTCGATATGAGTTTGGTGTTGCAGTGCTGGACCACAAGGTTTATGTGGTGGGAGGCATCGCCACGCACATGAGACAAGGCATTAGCTATCGAAGGCACGAGAGTACAGTGGAGAGCTGGGACCCTGAAAGCAACACTTGGTCTTCAGTGGAACGTATGGCTGAGTGCCGCAGTACCCTTGGGGTAGTGGTCCTGGCTGGAGAGCTGTATGCCCTGGGAGGGTATGATGGCCAGTATTACCTGCAGTCAGTGGAGAAATATGTACCGAAGTTAAAGGAGTGGCAGCCTGTGGCACCCATGACAAAGTCACGCAGCTGTTTTGCCACAGCTGTATTGGATGGCATGGTGTATGCTATTGGAGGCTATGGTCCAGCCCATATGAACAGGTACCAGAACCAAGACTTGTTATCTTTTCATGGTGTCACCTGTAGTGTATTTTACCTGTAGCTTTTTATTAAGAAACACTTAAGGCTACTTAAAGCTGAGAATGGGGAATTTTTATTAATTCACACTCTCAATTTTCAAGTAGACAGTGGGATTATATTCATTTTGAAGTAATAAGGAAGAAGGAAATCTGTGTTGTATGCAGTTTAAATCACAGCAGATTTAATGATTACATTACTATATAAATGTTAATTATGGTATATTGTGTAATTTCTATGGGTTCAGTGTTCTTATCGGTTTTGTTGACTGTTTTCACCCTAATGAGAAATAAGATGACATTCATAAATGGTAGTGACTGATGTTCACCTGTTGTGATTTAGTTAAAGATCATTGCATAATATTGTTTTATTGAAAAATAAATAGTCTTTAGTAACGTTTGGGTAAACTCATCTGTATGGATACTGGCACTAAATTTCATTTCTCTTTTACGTTTCTCTATAATGTGAAGTTTGCAATAATTATGATCAAAACATGCTCCTAACGTCAACCTACATTTGACACCAGTAACATAAAGTTTAGACACTCTACCACACTTTTTTACCTGTCTCTGATACCAGTGCAAAGTATCCACCCTGTTCAGAGCTCCTAACTTGGCTGTCTCTCTCAAGGTCTTGTTGGTAATTTAATAGAAATGGCAATCAGGTGAAGGATGTCAAGTGTTGCTGAGAAAATGGCCAGAGGTCTGTTAATAAGTGAAGAGGAGTCATAACACAAGTGGTTGCCGAAGTTTCTTTCAGAGTGCCTGTGTGCTGATGGTTAGACCTCTGTTGTTGCTGTGGATCTCTAAAGAGCAGTGTCTCTGTTGCTTGTTTCCTTGACTCCCAAAACCCCTGAAGAGAATGTGTTTGGACAGAGAATCTTTGGGGACTTTTTTCTTTTCCCAACAGCCTATTTGTTATTGCTTTCTGCAAAACAAACCCACCTTACCATGTTCTAGTCACCATCAGGGATTTAATTTGATTCAGGCCAATTTTGGAAACTTATACTCACAGATTCTGCAGTTGAATGGGCGAGTGTGTGAACTTAGCTTTTCCTCTGAATGAACTGAAGTTTATTAAAACTATATGTTTTTTTTTTGTTTGTTTTTTTACAGCGTGGAGCGTTATGACCCCAGCAAGGATGCCTGGGAAATGGTAGCCCCCATGGCAGATAAGAGAATCAACTTTGGAGTGGGTGTCATGCTCGGCTTTATATTTGTGGTGGGTGGACACAATGGAGTGTCACATCTGTCTAGCATTGAGAGGTATGATCCACATCAGAACCAGTGGACAGCCTGCAGACCAATGAATGATCCACGAACTGGTGAGTTTTTAATCCATAGACTCTCATAATACTGTACAGAATATTCCATTCTCTGAGAATATTCTAAACCAAAATAAACAAATCCCCAAACAATGGGCTGACCCTGTAGGCTAGGATGGGTTGGGTAATTAAATGATGGGCTGATGTCATGTGACTCTTACGTCAAGCAACTGTGATACCTCAACTCTGTGTAAAACCCTACTGACGGTTTGTCTACATCGTATCTCCTGTGATTGACAGTCTTATGTGAGAATGTATTTAAAAGTGCATCTAAGGAAAACCCTAAGTCTTGTGTTCATAAATCTGTCAGCTTGGTATGCTAAAAACTTACAAAGTGATGGAAAAAATCCTATATTAAGACATTAACTACTGATTAATGCTAAGATTAAACTTAAGACTTCAACTGTCTAAATTAAAATAATTATTTCATGTGTGTTATGTATTGACACACAACCAGAACTTTTATTCAAAAAACCCATGAGTTTCGTAAAATCATCTCACCCAAATAAGCAGAAACAACAAGATAAAAACCAAAAAGGATGCGAATGGTTGTCGATGACTAGGAAAAAAAAGGTTGAAATGTAGTTGGTGTATGTTATTCAAGAAGTGTCAGTGTTGTGTGTGTGTGTTGGGGGGCGGGGGGGATTAAATGGATTGGAGGAGTACATGTAAACAGCTTTTGAGTGCACTTCAACAAAAAATGGGTCTAAACATTAACAAAGAAACTCAAAACAAACTAATAACTACCCAAACAATATCTAGTAGTAGTACTTGCATCTAGTCTGAAAACAGCTAATCATGATGGGAGTGAAGAAAACTGAGAATAAGTCTTAATTTGTTCTTGAATGGAGAAGGAGGAATATTTATGTAACCCCATTAGTACTATATGCACTAAAATACAAATCAAACAGTGTCTTAATTTATTTCATTTTTTTTCATACAATGACAACTACTTCTCATTTGGAGGTGTGTACAAGACCTATCATTAAACGTAGGTGTCCATTTTTAAAATCTGTGGTCTGATGAGGATCCAGGTGTCATCATTAATCTTCAAGGTGTGAGTCAATGTGTATGTGTTACTTTTATTTCCATGCACATATGCTTTACTGGGACATGGATCTCTCATGTAACTGCAGGCTTGGTTTGTGTCTGTGATTGCTGCCTGTAGAAGACTGATGAATGATGCAGTGTTACTGGCCATATATGACTGGTGGTGGTGTTGTTGTTGTTTTGCAGGTGTGGGCTCTGCCATTGTGGACAACTACCTCTACGTGGTGGGAGGTCACTCTGGGTCATCCTACCTGAACACTGTCCAGCGCTATGACCCTATTTCGGACAGCTGGCTGGACTCGAGTGGCATGATGTATTGCCGGTGTAACTTTGGTCTGACTGCCCTTTGACCCATGGCCCAGCCGGCTAGGACCCAATAAGGAAACTTAGACACAAAGACTTTTCTTTTTTGTTGTCTCCTCCTCCTTCCCCACATTCATCCTCCAGGTGCAGAGGAGCGCTGCACACCGACGTGAATGCCTGAGGAGAGGGAGAGCCTACTGGGTAGACGGATATGCCAGGCTTCCTGACTGGCAGAGCTGACCATAGATATGGCTGCAGAGATGAAGAAAAGCCGCAAACTTTAAGCGGAAAAACAGAAGTCGAGTCAGACAGTCGAGGAGATGAACACACTACTGCTGCTGGACCACAATGAGGACTCTGAGCCATTTCCCGGAAGATTGTTGGAGAAATCTGTCACTTTTGTTTTAAAATTTGTTATATTAGCAGACAACCCCCCGCCCCCCCTCCATGCCATTAACTGTTTGCAAACCTCCCCCACCCCCCCACGGCGACCAGAACATTTGTTCAAGTTTTGTAAAACACTTCAGTTTGCTTGTGTATTTGTATGAATATGTGGTTGTTGGCCATGTAGCGTGTATGTCCGTGTGTATGCTTGAGGGGTATGTGCATGTCAGATAGGATTGTTTTCGTTTTATGTGTCTGCGTGCAGAACTGATGCTCAGACTCAGTGACATAGAGTCTGGCATCAAAATCAGTGCTTCACAAAAAAGAGAAAAGTGGGAATCTTTATATTTCCTCAAAAGGGCTGCCTTTTTTCTCTCTTGTAAATAGTCTAAATGAAATATATAGATATGAATATATCCTCTAGTGCATTGCCTGTAAATGTTTTCTGCACTGGGTCACTAGTATGAATGCGACTCAATGTGTAGTTTAATTACATGGTTCACTGTTGAGGTGAATGATGAGTCCTGATAAATCTCCAGAGCGCGTTTGCCACTAGTCTTGACTTCATCCTGGGAGCCAGTTTAAAACTCCCACATTATTCTTCTGTTACATCTTCCTAAGGTCAGGTCATGCACTTGCTACTCTTCACAATTGTTGAAATCGACCTTGGCCCTCTTTTCACCCTTTGGTCTGTACACAATACCAACTGGTGCTATATTTAGGATTCAGGATTCAGCTGTTTGTCTGTGTGGCCTCACAATCAGGCCAACCTCTGTTCACCCTCTGATACATTTCTATTAGATGTTTTGATTTGATGTATATGCATTTAAAAATGCATGAAATCTGAATGGCTCCCAACTGTGCAATAGAAACACAACCAATAGCAAAGTCACTGATTAGGCAGTGGCAACTTAAATCCTTATAATTCTGAAAAGTCTACCTTCCTCTGTTCTTTTTTTTTTTCCCCTTTGCTTTTATTTTTGTTTTGTTTTGGACAATTCTCTATTAATTGTCCACTTTTGAAAAGATGCCATGTGTTTTGGCATCCCATCTACAGGATGTGAGCATGCTTTGCCAGTGTCTCAGTCCGTGATGCCAGTACAGTCTCGCATTATTGGCCATGAACACAACCTTTCTGCTTATGATTGGGTCTGACACCTGACCCTGCACTCATCAACTCACCACCAAATGTGTGATCCTCATGTGGCCAAGGTCTTGCTTCGCGAGCTCAGGTTTAAGGTAATCTGTCCATCGCTTCATGTGAAGTGCCAAAGCATGAACCTTTTGTTGTTTTAAAGCCCCAGTGTAGAAACATTCCCTTTTGTGCCACAGTTAGAACATTTTCATTCATCTATTTGCATTCTTCCATGCTGTTGTCTGGAGTTGGGTGATTAAAATACCAGGGTCTGTGCCAGCCAACTCAGGCCATGTTGTTACCTGTGCTGTGTCCTGAGAGACAAACCAGAAGAGCAGACTCTGAGCTCCCTGGGTGCATTTGGCTCTAGGCTGACGATGTCCGTGCAGCCTTAGGATCAAACTCCACAGACGGGTCCAACAATGCACAGCAATAGAGGGAGCAATGGACTCAAACGGTTAGGTGTAGTGTGTCCAGTTGAATCACTGTTAATGTCCAAGTTTAGACTGAATTGCTCTGTCCACTGATGTTTGCACATAAGTGGAAACTTTAACCAAGCTCTGCATTGCACTTACCAAACTATTTGATACGTATTGTAATTTGTACATAAGTTTTAATTTAGGCTAATGGCATTTAGATAATGCAATAAGACTTATTTTTCCTGTGTGGATTAATGTTTTGTGTTAACTTTGTCTCTTTAAAAAGCCAAGGCATCTCATATTGCTGTAACAGATCTTCACATGGCATGTCTGTTGATTTACACCGTCGGCTGAAAATGTGGGCGTCTAATGAAATCAAATAGACCGTTGACTTTGCCTCATCCTACCAGGTGTTTGTCCTTCTACCTTATGTCATGTGTACTGGTTCATTTTTACAAGGCATATGTTTATTTACGTAGCTTCATTAATGGCCAAATAACCTCTCTACAGGTGAACTGTATCCCCACAGAAATAGAACCTGTGCTCTTTCACATACTCTCACCAGCACAGGTAGTTTCTTCTCCAAAGTCATCGCTACTGATGAGATCTCAAATAACATTTGCCTTGAAAAGTGGTCAGTGTGTCACTGCTGAGACCTTTAGCTTGTTGCAGGTTGTTTGCATGACCATATGTAGTACTTCCCCTTGTTCTTGTACATCTTTACATGATTTATGTATAACTGAAAGATTCTGCAAATGTGTAATTCTGTGAGGATAGTATGTATGATTTGATTTTTTTTTTTTTTTTGTATTTATTTCATTTGTATTGTTCATGTTTTGTAACATTACCCAGTCTGATTTTGATTGCTAATTGTTTATTTGTTGATAGATTTTTGTTGGTCAATTTACTATAGCCACAGCACAAATCACGCAGGCGTAATTATGTGCTGCTGCCATGATTCATTTAGCATCAATGTTATGTATACTGTCATTATTTCTGAGGTGTATATTCACTACTACTATGATGAATTTTGGAGAGAGGCTGATGAAAATCTGCAAACGTGAATCTGCAAAAGGGATGAGTTTGTTCGCATTATTATTATGGCCTAACCAATGTCATGTTTTGCCACCACTCTCACCAAAGTGCTTGTTCAAAGAGAGCAGACGGATGACTAACACCAGGTCTGGAATGGACTGCCACTCTTAATGTTTGTGTCTGAAAGCAAATCCTTTTGAAACTGATGTCAATGTTAGCCAAACTACCACTCTGCTTCTTTTACATTTCCCATCGTGTGTCTGGAGTAAGGTGATGATCTTGAATTTTATATCCTGTGGATTAATACTGGAAGTACAAGATAACCTTAGGTGTAGAAACAGTAGCTTTTCACATTTGATCATGTTTTGATTGAAGACATTTTACATTTTAGTCAGTTTGTGTGGTGCAGTTGTACCCAGTTCAAAATAAATGCCTGCCTTAAAAGGTACTGTCTGCTTGTATGTGACTCTTGTAATAAATACCCGTGCAATGCATTAAGTGCGACAAAATAAATCAATACAAGTGTACTGAAAAATATTTGTATTTGCATTTTAGAAAGCATTTGCATAGAAAAACAGCAGTTGAAAGCTAAAAATGATAAAGGCTTTTGACTTGCAGGACTAATTTTGACAAACTTTAATTGACAGAGGCACTGTTTTAAACTATTCATTGATTGATGCCCAAAACTAAATGAAATTTAAAAACATACTTCTTGCTGGAGACTACAGTGTGTACTGTTGACAATAATAACATGCTTAACTAATGCATTGATGTGTTCCTAGGACTAGCTTAGCATATTGGAATTATAAAACATTTATGCTATTGGCATCTGAAAAGGCATTATTTGGCTGCTACGACAATTAATATAATTGTATTTTGGCATCTGGTCATTCACGCTTTCCATTTCTATCATTTAGAAAGGAGCCATCATGGACCTTGACTTTGCTTGTCAGTTATCCATCATTAAACCATAATTAAAATAGGAAAAGCATGATTTACTTTTCTGAAAGGACTAACACGCATACAATCAGAATTTAAAAAAATAAAGTGGTGCATTCGATGAAAATAGAGCTGTCAATTCCAAACTTCTAGTTGAGATTTTTTTTTTTTTTAGCACCAGTAGTGTGGTCCATTCAACAATGACATTTTGAATGGACCATATGGTTGCTTTTGTGGTATGATAATGGATATATCCTGATTATTCATTGGTATTGTCATTTTAGCATATCAACCCAGAACTATTATAGTCCATTATATTCTTGGATTCCAAGCAAGCTCCAAAAAAAGTAATTCCATTTTGCAGAGTTCATTTTTCTGCAAGCATCCAAGGGCATGGTCCTTTAGCACATAATGAGCTAACAGCATAAGAAATGGCTGAAAAACATGTGTTGTGTTGCCATCTGTGGGGTCTTCAGAAAATAATCTTGGAGAATTGGATGAATCTGCTTAATGTGTCTCCTGCTCATCCATGTGTCCTCTTGTTTTGAAAAAAATTCATTTGGTGCGGATGTAGACCAGGGAGGACAACAGTAGAAGCTCTGGTGGCTTATGTAGCAGGATCAGATTGTCACTTCTCAGACCGTCATAGTGCATCCAGCAGCCGTCAATCTGGAACACTGCAGAGTAGTGATGCTCATCTTTGTTAAAGAGTGTGGCACCCTCCAGTAAATACCTGGGGAAAAAAGAGTTTTCAATTATTTTACCATATTTTTTCAATGACACTGGTTGCTTAGCACTGGTGAAAGACCTGGCGCATAATTTATAATTCTGGAAAGGCAGAAAAAGCTCTTTGGTTTGTCAATATTTCTGAAGCCAATTATTATCATATTTTGTTGGTTTTATGTCATTTTTGGTGGATTTGTTCAAGACCTTGTACTGAAAGCATTTCCATTACTATGACTAAAGCACCAAAGAACATGTGGCAAGAAAGTGGGCCTGTAGTACTGAATGATTTAAATCATTATACCTTGTTATTTTCAACATGGAGTTGTTGATTAGATGGCTGGGTTTTTTTTTCCACAAACTATGTTTTTTTTTTTCCCACAAACTGTTTTTTTTGTAAATGTAGGTTGCAGACAGCAGAAAGGGAGGAAAATGTTAACTGAAATTTTTAGACGACTTCCTGTGAGTCAGGCTGCTCTGAAATGAAAGGAAGTTGCAATAAAAAAAAAATTCAAAACAATGTGTGCAAAACGAAAAAAAATATCCAAACATCAACCCTTTGATAAAGATCTTGTACATTTTTAGAGTTGGTAGTTTTATTTTTCTATTGTGTAGTGCTTTTTGACCAGATACTCTACATGAATGTAGTCTTCATTTCATACAGGATAAAATAAGCAGTCACAACTGAGCAATCATGGCTACAAACTCAGAATTATTTATCATGGAGACAGATGCGTCATATTTGGAACTGATCTACATTTACAGTAAAGATCAACTGCTATCAACTTTAGAGTCTGACACAAAATTTGGTGAGATCATCTTTAAACTAAGGATCAAATAAAAAATACTACAGTATAATTAAACTTTTATCAAGAGTTGTAAAATTTTGATATGATCTGATAATCAGTCTATCCAAACAGCTAACCTAATTTTTGGCCTAGTGCATATTAGCTTTAACACTTCCTTCATTCCTGGAGTCATGACCCTGAATGGAACTGCAAATGATAGTGGGTCACAACCACAAATGGGTCAAGGAGTGCAACTTTACACCACGTCAGAGACACTCAGTAAAATCTCCATACTTGTGCTGGCAGAAAGCCAGGTGGTAAGGGACATACGACAGCTCCTCTGACTTCCACTGCTGCATGTTGAGAATGACAAAGGGTGGGGGTCCATGACAGAAAACCCTCTGAGAGAACTCTCTAAGGCCATTACACCTGTGAAAAAACAGCAATTGGTCAACAAAGCGACTTTCACTCTGACCCAGATTAGAAGTGAAGCAATATTTTACATATGTCACAATACTTTATTAATCCCAGGGGGGGATTATTATGAGTTACATTTGCTCCATTCACGCAATAATTTCCTCCTGGGATTAATAAATTATTTTGATTATTCAGATTCTGATGTCTTACCCAAGTTCTGTGCAAAGTAGAAGTTTGGGACAGAAAAACTTATCCACAGCTGACTGAATGGGGTCTCTGTGAGGCAGCTCATGAGGAGGGCTGGAGGCAAAAATATTCAAGTGAAATTTTAATAAATTGAAATAATATACATACTCTACCAACACTCATGTCACAACATATTTTGTAAAAAAGAAAGTCAAAAGTGTACTTCATAGAAAATTAAAGGATTCTCACTCAATGTATTCATTTTACCACAATAAACATTAAACTATCAGTGCGCCATGGAGTGATAACAAACTTTTTCTTGAAATAAACTTAAAAACAACCTGAGCTATTGGTACTATTTACAGTGGCGATGATGAGAGTTCTGTAGTAGATAAGAAAAATCTACAATCTGTGCTGCATGTTTTAAAACCTAGTTGCAAATGTTAACATAACAGGAAAAGCTGTGACATCACAGCATTACATGGCATATCCATCTAACCTGATGGTGATTGTGGTCTTGACACTTTGCTGGACACAGGCTGGACAGTTCCAGTTAGTGCACAGGCTCTCCTGCATGGTGGACATCAGGTTCTCTAGGTTCTCTGTGAAGTTCTCATGTTCATTGCCAAAAAGGTCGATCTCCAGTGCTGCCCGGTTGATTCCAGAGCGGTACTGTTTTTTAGACATCCTGTTCCAGATCCATAGCATCTTCACTGTGGTGTAGTTGCAGGAGTCCATCAGATAGAGGAAATACTCCACAAACTGCTTTCCAAAGAAGACAGCCAACTCCTTAGGAAAGCCTTGGTTGTCCCGTAGAATCACATACAGGATCATGAGGAAGCCATCAATAGTGCAGGTGTTTTTAAGGCTTACTTGGACGTACAGAGGGGTGCATGATATTGCCTTCCGTCCTGCCTTTATGGTGAAGACGCCTCCCCATGGGAGCACAGGCCTCCAGAAGGAGCGGTCCTCCTCGTCATTATTGTTGATGGAGGCACGAATTTCCTCAAACAGGGTCTTAGACCTGTGGACACACTGGGAATTAGTTTGAGACACTCTTTTACTGAGTATCAAAGCGAAGTAGGTCTGCGATCAGTGTCATCTATGGACCAATGTAGCAATGATAAGAAACGGGCACTTGAAGACTAGCGTAAATATGCAAATATATGTAAAAGAAAACAAGCAAACCAATAGTAAATGAAGCGTGATTGGCAAAGTTTCACGTAAGAGATCGTGCACAAGCTTGTAGTTTAACTATTTTAGAGATCAGCATCGACCAACCTTTCAAACTGAAGATTGTTTGCACTGTTGGAAACACACGTCTGGAGGTCCTCAGTGTCGTTCAAAACACAGAATCTACTCTCCATTGCCTCTGAGTTTCCTCATGACACACCGGAGGGAAATCTCTCTCTCTCTCTCTCTCTCTCTCTCTCTCGTTCTCTCTCTCTCTCTCTCTCTCTCTCTGTTTACAGTTTTTACTCTTTTACAAACTCAACTTTTCAACCTCTTTAGAAACTCAACAGCTTCTACAAATGTTATTTTTCTCACCGTGGCGGCATCCTGCTCTCCTGGACTAAATGATCTCTGTGTTTACATGAAATGTCAGACAGATCTGAATGAGTTTCTCATAAATTCCACCTCCTGCCTGTGGTTCTTCAACTAAACTGTTCAAGAAACTGTTTTTCCCAAAAGTAGATTCTATTCTTTTGGGTAGTTTTAGACTAATTTATATTTCATTTGTCTTATTTATAGGTTTGTTACAGTGAGATTTTCAGCACAATTTTATTCATTTATTTTACTTTTACTACTTTATTTAACCCATTAAAACCCAGTGCTAGTTTTTTTTTTACACTTCCTAAATGATATTTTCTCAATTTATTATAATGTTATCCTCTGTATTATGTATTTTTCCATGTAAAAAAAAGTGTATTTTGTTATATTTAATTTGCATAATGTCAGATTATGTAAATGTTCATGAAAAATCATTCAAAGGTTATTGTATCAAAACAGAAAACTAAAGAAAAAGTGACTTTTTTTAGTAAAAAAAAAAAAAAAAATTAGACACTTTATACCAACATTTAACCCTGTTATTATGATAGAAACAACAACCACAAACAAATAAATGTTATTTAAAAGTTTATATACAAATATTATTGTAGAAATAACAACAATCACAACAGTATAAAAGTATATATAGACATGTCAATAAATATAAACAACAAATAAGTCAAACACATTTGGATCCAATTTACTATCAACCTAACACACAACTGAAAAAAGACAAATATTTTCAATGTTTGTGTGAAAATGATGGTTCCAATGTTGATAAGTCAACATATAAACATTGTGTGTGTTTTTAACACAACAGTGGAACCAGTGGAAGGAGCTTCCATTCAGGAAAATTGTAATTTAATACAGTTTTTAATTGATTCAAGTTGCTTCATTGATTAATCTTTTCAGCTCTAAATGTCAGAATAAAAATGTGTATGAAATGAAATATGATTATTGGGACATTTAAAAAAAAAAATCTACCTCTATAATGATTATTTCTCTCCAACTCAGAACCTTTAAATAAATGTTGTTGCCATGGCGACACCTTTCATTTTCTCAGGAGCGGCACTGAAAATACTGAGTCACCGAGCCACATTTAGAGAAAATTATTATTTTATTGAAGTTTGTCTCTTTGTTAACATTCAGTGGTCATGAAATCTGTAAAAATGATAAATTATGAGAACCTTAAGATTTTTTGTTTTGTTTTTATTCTTCTTTAAAGCATAGAAAAAACAATGTGATTCAGCCCAATTCAGTCTAAAGTGGATCAGAACCAGTAGAATACTATCATAACATATAAATAATGAAAACTCACTCAGTCTTGTCTTTGTTTTACCATCAAAAAAAGTAAAATTACATGAAAATGTTTAATTTTGTACACTAAAAAAAACAAAAACTTAAAACGTCTTAACAGACTCAGGTGGAATTGGACCAATTTTCTACCTGTTTCTAAATGTTGTCAGACACATTTGTAAAAGATAAACTGAGACAGAATATTGTTAAAATTGCACTTATTTAAGAAATTTCAGTTTTTTAAACTGGTCGTGTATATCTTGTATTGCTGCTATCATTGCCATTTTATTTTTATTTTTGTGTTCTTGTTGTCCCCCTTTTTTCTCTTTTTTCCCCCTCATTATTATTATGATTATTATTATTATTACTGCTTTAATTATTTATTTATTTGTGTTATGGATATTGTCACCAGGCCTTCCTTGTTGTTTAGATATATATCTGTGTTGTTTGTATACGACTTTTACTTAAAAGAAACATATGAATATCAGAGCCTATGCCTTGTTGGAAGAAATGTTTCACAATAAACATATTTGAAAATGAAAAAAAATTCAGTTTTTTTCATAGTTATTCACTTTTTTTTTTAAAGATAACAATTTGTAAATGTAAAGTTTTTCATCATATAATTTCACTTTTTTCACTCTAAAACATAGAGAAATGTATGGAGTAGACATTATTTATGTTATTATTTTACTGGTACGGCCCACCTCAGATCAAATTGGGAAGATGTGGAACCTGAACTAAAATGAGTTGGACCCCCCCTGAGGTGGAGTCAGTGTTGTTGTTATTGTTGAAGTGAGTTGTGTTCATGTGTGTGTCCACTAGAGGGCGTCTGTGCTCCTGCTCAGCTGTGTTTGTTTTAAAGCTTCCTACTGCATTTTCAGGAGACTATTGATTATTTTTATA
>JAPSES010000105.1:11139217-11179124 GCA_029822895.1 Maxillicosta whitleyi | reverse complement strand
ATCTATCTATCTATCTATCTATCTATCTATCTATCTATCTATCTATCTATCTATCTATCTATCTGTCTGTCTGTCATCTATCTATCTATCTATCTATCTATCTATCTATCTATCTATCTATCTATCTATCTATCTATCTATTATCTATATCTGTCTGTCTGTCTGTCTGTTTTATATATATATATGTGTGTGTGTGTGTGTGTGTGTGTGTAAGTTATTTAGCTATTATATTATATCTGTAGAAAACCATTATCATTACCATTTTTATTCTTTATTATATGTTAATAAATGTTTTAGCGGTTTACACCACTGGTTCGAACCTCAGGTGGGTCCTTGGGTAAGGCCCTTTACGATATATACCTATACCTGTAGCCACAAGGGGGCAGTGCCCCATTGTGCCTTTCCCAAGCCCGAAGAAATACAGAGGGTTTTGTCAGGAAGGGTTAGGGTTAGGGTGCCAAATCAACATGCAAATCTGATTCGCTGTGGCGACCCCTGAAGGGAAAAGCAGGAAGAAACTTAGTTTTTTATACGTTAACAAATCTTAAAAAAAAAAAAACAACAACAAGAAAACTCACAGATCAGTTTTAAAGGGCAGGAACCACATAAATAAAAATACATTACTAACATTGGAATTCGTGTGTATGGTAAGTACACATAATAAAATGTAAAGGTTTTGTAAAATGAATGTTGGACCGAAGTAAAGTAAATAAAGTTCATTATTAATTAATACAGAATTAATACATATAATATTTAAAAAAGAAAAATCTCATTAACAAATAAGTTATGAATTAAGGACAACATCATTTATAAAAAAAAAGAATATTCTAACAAAAGAATATCAAAAGCCCATAGTAAAGGACTATTTTAATTAATTATACAAAAATTTAGATATCAAAAAAAGATTAGATCAGGAGTCTTTTACTTTCATAGGTTAATAATAGCAAGAAATAGTTCTCCTCGGCACTTACAAAGCTGATTAACCCTGGTTAACCCTGGTGTACATCTTCATTAATAAGTATCAGGGGCCAAACATTTTTTACATAATACCAGAATGCTTGCAGGCTTTTGCAAAGAGCTTTTACCCATTAGCTGGATTAATCCATGCAGAATGTATGCTATGTGGACTCTAGTATGCTAAAAATGTTGTAGCTCAGACTGGTAGCTTTCAAAGATGTGTTTGTTTCCATAATACTCTGGAAATTGCAGAGCCCTAACACTTGAGTCTCAAGTGACTGACCTCACTGCTGCCTGTGGCATTGGACTGCCAAGCTGACTGTTTGCTGCATGTCATTAGCTCTCAGACTTCACTTTGGCAGAGGCACCGCAGCATGCATGAAGAATTGTGGGAAATTCAGCAGGCCACTCCTCCCCAGTCTTTAGGAACCGTCTTTAGTACTCAAATCATGTAGTCTGACGCTTGTAGGTGACGCAGCTGCTGAAACTTCAGTGGGAACAAACACTGATTTCACTTGAAATGCCTGGATTTATGTGTAATATTTATTTTACTTTTGATTTACTTTTCTGATATGGGCAGAAATTGAAATGACATCTCCAGAAACCACACACTCTGTAAATGAAATAAGAATGCATCAGCATGAAGATCAAAAAAATATATTTGCTCATTATTACAATATATAAATATACAAATAACAAGTAAGCTTTCTAGCAATATTAATAATATAATTAATGTTATTTTGTTTTGAGTAACAGGATGATCCACTAAGTGCAAGGAAAAATGTCAGAAAGTGGAAAGTGACAATATACAGTATAATACTTTAAAACCATAACTGAGCATGTGATTTCTTAAGATTTCCACTCAACACTAAAAATAATTCTCTGAACTTTGAAATTTGTGCTAATTATCAATGTTATTATTATTGTATCATCATTATTGTAGTTATATTTCCATATCAATATTATCACTTTGTCTCCCTGGGATTTGAACTCGAAAGAACACCAGTGGTTTTGCTGTATCTGTCAAGCATCACTCATAAATAAATACTTACATATATCTTTAATGAGAAGACTTCAGCATGAGAACAATATATATATATATATATATTCATTCATTATAACAATATGCTATGATGTTTACAAAAAGTAAGATTTCAGGTAGTTTATTAGCAACAATACTACTAACACTACTACTACTGCTACTAATAATAATAATAACAATGATAATAATTCTAATAATAATAATTCATGTTATATTGAAACCATGTGATTTCTTAAGATTTCCACTCAACGCTAAAAATCAATCTCTGAACTTGACAGAAAATTGTGATAATTGTTCGTATATACTGCTATGAATATTTTATTGTGAATATATTTTTGTCCATATATAAATATTCCCATGTTGTCTCTCCTCAGTATTTTAGCTGTGAAGAAATCTGCTGAGCATGTGATGATAGGTACATGTACATGATATACATCGTCACAGATAAATAGGTGAAGTATTTTGAGCCCAGACGTCCACTGGCTAAGTGTCTGTGTGTGTGGAGGCGTGGGGGTCTTTAACTGGCGTGCACTGAGCAGAGGATAACTAAGGAGGGGAAAGAGCAAGTGCTTCAGAGAGGGAACGCTAAAGTGAGCGAGCATATGTGCAGGAGGGTGGGAGGGCTGGAGAGAGAGGGAGGCGAGAGGGAGAGGGAGGACGAGCGGGTGGGTGCTGTGAAATCCGTTAACAGGGGAGCTCTGTGCATTTGTTAGACGTCTTGGCTGCTTGCCCAACTTGGCTCATTGTAATCAAGGCATGATCGTCGACTCCAGGCAGCCCTCTCTGCCGCCTCGGCTGCCTCGCGCCTGGACTCAGCCCAGCTCTCACCGCTGACATGGACAAACCAGTGAGTGCCTTCCTCCTCTTCTGCTTCTGCTTCTTCTTCTTCCTCACATCCCACACTCTATCTGAGGTTGGGTTCCCCCTCTTCTGCTCTGTCGCAGATTTCGCTGTGGGTACATGCAGCGTTTCAGTTATGTCTCTTCTCTCCTGTTGTAGCTGCTGTAGGTGGCAGGAACGCTGGGTAGGGAGGCAGCCTTGGCAGCTTTCTCTCACTGCAGGCCCCCCCTCCCCTCTGTATGCATGCCTGCCTGCCTGCCTGCCTGCCTGCTGGGGCATGGGTGCTGTCCGCTGGCAGACCCACAATGTCCCTATGTGTGTAGGGATTGTGTGTTTGTATATGTGTTTTCCTTGGTGCCGCACGATCACACAACTGAGCCCACAGGGGTACCATCCCTACCTTCCCTGTTCGGTTTGTGGAGGCTACTGTTCTTCATTCTCCGCCATCGGCCTTGCTGAGATTCAGAGTCAGCAGCGTGTCTCTCCCTTGCGCCTATTCTTGGTGGTATGTCCTCATGGTCTGTTGTGTTTGGATACCCTGACAACTAGAAGCTGTGAGGTAACCACTTTCCAGTCTACTGCGTCTCTGAGTGAGTCCCAACTTTTCTCATGCTTACTGTTTGATACAGGTTCAGTACGGAGCTACATTATCTAAAGTCCACATAACTTACAGCAAACCCATATCTCAGATTAGACCAATGGAAAAAAAAAACCTCCCACATTTTTTACATCAGGACAGTGGCAGCCATTCTTTGCAGGTGTAAGAGAAGTGACGGTGGAAAAAACTGAATATCCCACAGTCTCTAAGTGATGGTCTTTAAGCACCCGTTATTTGTGAGTCACCATCATTCTGTGATATCAACACAGAAGCAGCCACGACTCTGTTGTCGTCATTGGGGCAACGGGGGATGATAACTGACTCACCAACACTTTGCCGTATCTACTTCCTGTCTCTTTCAAAAAGGCCTGGCCTATCCTAGTCATTTTCACTAAGTGTGTGGAATGGGATAATTCAGAACTATGATTTAAAAAAAAAAAAAATGTTAACACAGTTTCACCAAGAAGCAAAGGCAACTTTTCTTTTTGACGGTGTTACTGTCACTTCTTCTCACCTGTGAATAACAACAGATGATGCCAGCAGTGATTCAAAGCAGGAAACAACACATTTTAATTTGGTACATTGAGATGAGCTGCATTTTTTGGCATTGCTTGCACCTTATTGAATTGTCTTAGCACTTTCATTAATTGGCTGAGTGATGCCTTTTGAAGATTGAAAGATACTCTTGTTAAAATTGAAAGCACGTAATGTAGACCTTCTGCCTCTTTTTTGGCATAAACTCTGAATTTGGTGTCTTGAGAACTATAGATGAGTGATAAATTAACAGAAGGGCCCACTCCAAAGGACATGAGAGGTCACTGAAGGGATTAACGAGAATAAAAAAGATGTGAATCATATGCAATGGCCTTCTTATACACCATATTTCACACCAGTGTGTTAGACAACGAACAAATAAAGACAAAGAATGTTGTTCGTCCTTCCAAGAGAGTTCACAGACTTGCACTGAAGCACTGAAGCTGTTCTGCCATCCCATGGTGGTCCAATCCCCTACTAAGACACTTTATGTTGGATATTCCTTTTATTTATCTGCACATACAAGCCTAGTGCAGTTGAGCTGTTTGCTTATAAGTAACAGTATTTACCTGGTGAATGACTATGTCAGATTCCACATGAAGTAATAACAGCCTTATGGTTTGTCCTTGTCAAGGCGTTTCACTTTGACATCTTTCACTGTAGCAAAATCTTTTTAAAGTAGTCCAGTATTGTGCCATCTTCTAGTTTGACATGCTGCATTCTTCATTTTTCACTGCAGCCATGGCATGCAGCTGACCTAGCCCTCTAGTGATCTCGTGGTGAACCCTCCTATAACCCTCACACCACTGAGAAAGCAGTCTTCATTTACCAGCCTTGTGAGAGATGTGTTTAGTTCGCTCTGATGTCTGTCAATAGAAATTCTTTGGTACCTGCACACACATAAAATTGCTGCAGAGCAGAGAAAGTGGGCTCTCCATGTTGGAGTTGGCTGCATTATTCTGCTATATTATCCTTATCTTCTGTGAACGTTTGAGCAACAGGTTAAAGAGATATTTTCTTGAAAGGACGCGTTCACACAAGCCCATCTGCTGCTCCCTCAGAACACATGTTGAGTTTTAGTTTGGGACCTCTTGTTGTGTAAGGAGGCATGCCCTGCTGACCACACTGGGATGTTTAGGATGTTCTGCATATGCATTCCCCGTGTGTAACTGAGCTTTGTAATGAATGCTCCATCTGTGGGTCTGAGGGCATGTTAGTGCTGTATGTCATCGGAGCAAACGCAACAGTGTGGTCGTTAATTGTAAATATCCATCTGTCAGTCTTTAGCACGTCAACTTTGACTTTTGTCTGTTTTGTTACTTGTCTTACTGATTTTCTTCCTAGTAAAGCCAATCTTTCACACACATTAAACACCACGCCCCCCCTATTTCTACTTTAGTGATCACTGATATTATTATATGTCTTTGTAGACCCCCAGTGACACGATGCCCAAAAGGGATCATGAGAGGGACTTGGAACTTGACAAAAAGATCGAGGCTCTTCGAAGGAAGAATGCAGCTCTCATGAAAAGGTACCAGGTAAGGACAAGAACTTGCAAGCAGAAATACAGCTCATTCTCTGTTAAAGAGTATTTGAAGTGCATTTTCAATGCCAGTGATTTCAAAACACCATATATAATACTAGTGATTGCTTCACAATATTAATGTTATAGTCAGTTGCCCGTTGAGTATTAATTTGCTGTTCTAAGTTTTATGAAAAGTAATAAAATTTCAGCCAATATTTTGAATTCAAGGATAAAAATATTTAGACAGTGAATTTGGTATATTTTGATTAAAGTCACTAATCATATGAGTAAATGAATGTAGACTAAATCTGAATATTAGGACACTTAATTGTATATCTTAAAAATAAACGGGTTGTGTGGAGTGCAAAGCTTATGGCTGCACAAACAACAAGCAGGAACGCATGATTTCACTCAATCCAGCTCACTGACTGCTTCTTGTTTACTTGTACTCCATCACTCAGCATGGTACAGGTACATCACTTACGTCCATTAATGGCCGCTCCCCATAAGTTCTGCTATGCTTGCAATCCATGTAACAAAAAGGTCCACTGTGGTGCATTTAGGGCAATTTTTTTTTACTGAATTTGTGCCTCTTTTGCTTATAAAACACAAAGCACAATCAATCTCGTAAGCATGACCGGTACCAGTACACTTTAATATAATGAATAGTTTATTGATTTTTGTAGTTTTTTTCAGCACATTTGTGAACCCTTTCACTTAAACAGTAAGAACGCCATCCATTTGACTGAAGTAACCCATGTACTTGTACCAAAACATGTCAATTTTGTCTTGACTGGTTGGAGTCTTTTCTCCTGTTTAGAAATACACTAGTTTTTGACATGTTCACTCTCCTCTTTGTTTGTTTTGTGTTGCATTACCTCCTCCACTCATGCTTGGGGAGAGATGCAAGGTGTCCTCCAAATGCTGAATATCACAGTGTGTGATTTGTGACAGAACAAAATACATGTGATAACAATAGACATTTTCCCCTTCATCCCTCTGTATATAGCATCATATTGGCACTATGTGGAGTCTGCAGTCAGGGTACCCATCATCGTGTTTTGAAGCTGGAGCCCTGGGCCATGTTTGTTCTGTATGAAAAGCTGCAGCTCTTACAGACTTCCTGATTATTTTTCTGTTTTCATTGAGCTGCCTTTAGGAGGTGGAAGAGGACAGGAAAAAGGCAGAAGAGGAAGGAATGGCACTGCAGAGTCGCAAGGGCAAAGCTGATGACCTTTCCATCACAATCAGCAAGTCCACCAGTGTGAGTGTCTGAAATGAGAGCGGATGGACAAACTGATTATAAGTACTGCGCAGTGTCTGAGTATCCTGATGTTTATCTTTTCTGTGGAGATGATGCGCTAAACTTTATGAATATTTTACAATGTGCTTGCTGTTATCTTGGTTCTGGAGCAGGACAGTCGTGTGGTGGTGACTAAGCCCCTCAGTGCTGCTTCACCAGCTGGAAAAGGACAGCAGGAGGCTGGGCTCGACAAGGGGGGAGAGGGGCCTCCACAGGGCGCTGGACGAGGACACAGGAAACAGCTAACTGTCACCATGGCTGGCAAAAAGGTAAACACACCACAGGGATCAACCACGTCATATTTCTGTTCAAATTGTAATAATGTGTTTAGACCAAATTTGTTGTGTTTATTAGAAAAAAACTCCAAACTTATTCAAGAAGGGGTCTTGTGAAATCTTTTGTCAGCTTGTCCAGTACACATTAGTATCTATACTTAGATGAAACAATAATTCTAGTGCTGACATACGTTAACTGCAAATATATTATTACAAAAAATAAAAATAAATAATCAAAATCTTGTTTATGTACTGGTTTAAGTATGGAAAGTAAAAGTAGTTGCTGTGTGATAAAATGGTCTCTGTCAGTATTTTACTGTTATTTATGATGTTTTTGGATTAATCTTACTGTTGTCTTAATGTATATGTTACATTTTACTGATCTTTGAGCTTATTTTAACCACATTACAGACCATTGGCTAGTTTAACCCATGAACCCATGACATCCACTGTGGACCAAAACCATCTACTAAGCTAAAATGTTTAATACCTGTTGAGTCATCAATCCTATCAATACATTTAAATAATTGGTGTAAAATACAGTTTGTCATCTTTTCATGGTCATCAGATCTGATCCATTTGGATGTTCAGAGGCTTCGTGGAAACACTATCATCTTCTACAATCTTGACTGACCTGTAAAATCCATGGAGTTAGATCAGTCACAATGGATGGAGACACTTGGTTTATGTCCAGTTAATGGTAGATTTTACTGAAAAAGTCACTTTTAATTGATGTGGTTTTCTCTATTTTTGATATTATAACCCTCAACTTTAAAATGAGCTTTTATGAACGTCTACATTATCAGTGAGTCAAATATGGGAAAATACTTAATTTTCACTGAAAAAACACAACGTAAAGAAGATAATTTTACATTAAATGGTGATAAATCATTTAAGAGAGGTTAAATATAGAGAAAAATCATTTGGGAACTGTCACAAAAGTAGCACTGGGTCTTTACTGGTTATTCCAGTAACAATCCATCTTTGTAGTTTTACTGTCTTGTGAGAACCATACACCTCTAAAAAGTCATACTTTCATCTGCTCAGAAAAACAGCGCTTTTTTGAAGCTTTGTGGTGTACTTTTAAAATAATCCAAAATAGTTTATTATATTTAACAAAGAAAATCAGGACATTTGGAAATGTATGTTTTTTGCAGGAAAGAAAGGGGATGAAAATGAACCAAAAATAAGTAGAAAGTAGTATATGCTGCTGAAATATAGTGGAGTAAAAGTGTATTATATATAGTATGTAGTAAATATAATAAAAGTGCTACGTTTACATTCCACCATATGTAACATATGTGCATACCATGATGGTTGCACCCTGACATGTTTTTAATTCCAGTTTAATCACGTGTTCTTCTTATTACAATGCATTGCACTAGCTCTACAACGCCAAATTCTGAATCACTATGACTCTCCAGGGGAAGAGGGTGGTGAGCGAGCGGCCAGAGAAGAGGCCTGGCGCTGCAGATATGAAGAGCCCGACGGATGACGGACAGGCGAGGCGTGTGGAATCAGGGAGGGGGAAGCAGCCGCCGCCTCACATGACCAAGAAAGACACAGCAGCGCAGGTCTGAACACACACACAGACTGAGTACCCCAGTGATCATGAGCTTAGGCCTTTTAAAGCCAGCGTGCCCCCCACTGTCTGCTTCCACTCTCACATATCCCTTTTTGTCATCCCGCACCGACATGTTTTACATACATGTCAGACATGTCGGCTGGCCACACCCCTGCAGTCATAGAGCACAAAGGCTTTTGGAAGGAGGTGGATCGGGGATGTGAGTGACTGATTTTAGATGGAGGGGGGCTGCTAATGAAGCTGTTGCTTGTTGTGTACATTGTGTGGTAGAAAGCAGCCTGGCGTAAACAAAATGTCATATCCTGATATAGTAGGCAAATTTAGAATTCAGGGAAAAATAAATAATTTATGTAGAATGCCCAAATAGAAAGGTATGTTTTCAAGAACTCTTTTTTTTTTTTTTACAAGCTGTGTTCATAATTACCTGATTCAAGTCTCCTCTGTGTTTGCTTGTATTACCTTCATGCAAATTTCCTTCCTGTGTGACTGCTCTTTAGAACAATGCAAAATGTCGACTAAATAATGAAAATATTTCACTGTAAAGACTGAGATTTGAGAGACAATGAAACATAAATCCATAGATTTTTTTCACCATATATTGTCATGTTGTTCAGTCCTTGCCTGAGTAAAAAATACTTAAGACTGTGCTAACGGCTTGGATGACTTTATCTGCTTTCCATAGGGTAATTCAACTCAGGACCTTTTTATCTTCTACCCTCCCTCTGTGAAGCCCTTTAGTTAAAGAAAAATCCTCTGGGTGTAGATGCCTTTGGTCTTGTGGAACATCATGCAAAGGTCGCATCGTCCCCCCAGGCTCATAAGAGATAGATGGAAGCGTCAACAGCTCCAATCACAACAAAAGGGCTTGTTGTCAGTGGTATAATGGCAAATAATATAACATATTTTTGGATATACTGTGAGTCTGGGAACTCAGATGGGCAGAGACACATGTGCACATGCAGTACCCCCGACCAGGCTGTGAAATGCCACACTGTCACTGACCTTAGGCCCCCCTGGGTATCTAGAGGCTCTGAACAGCTGCTCAGCCTCAGTCTGAAGTCTGACACACACACACACACACACACAAGCACACACATATATATATACAAGCAAACACAAGCCGCCCAATCAATACGCCGATGCACAGTACAGACAGCTGATCCTCACCACTGTAAACACAGACACACTGTGGTCACAGGACCAGCCTTTGGAAAACAAAACCACAGGGAACAGCAGTCAAGGTTCATTCTACATGTGTATATCTGTTTACGTCTGATAGGCTGATAGTCAGAGTGCTGCTCACTGGCCCGTCTAAGTTAATATGCACTAAATCTATGGGCTGAACACGCTGTTCTCTTGCCTTTATTTCTGGATCGCTTAGCCTGTCCCCTTTATTTATCATGTGGACTGAATCAGCACTTGAATAGTAGCCAGCGCCCCAGTGCACCAGTGAATCCCAGAGACCTGGCTTCCACGTGTTGGCTGTTTATGTAAGTGCCACTAATTAAAATATATTTCTACAGACAGGATACATGTGAGGCTGCACATTACTGTGGCTTTCCTCTCTCTCTAAAATCCACTTCTAATGTGTCTGTGTGTCAGGCAATGATTAACACAGACATGCTAGAAATAAATAATGATTCTGTGAAAGGGGTGTGGTTATTTGGCAGTGGTCCAGGAAGATTGTAATGCCTGGAAGTGCCTCATGAGTAGACTGTCAGTTCACAGTCATGAGAGAGCGACAGGAGAAAGGAAGTAGAGAGGTAGGAAGGGAGCAATGGAGGAAAAATAAGGGGGGAGAAGGGGGAGACTCCTGGCAGCCTACCGTCTGTTTCCAGCCCCCATTCGTATTTCCCCTCTCTGAAACCATAAGTGGTCGGGTCTCTTCTGGCACGATTGTTTCACTATTCCCACCATCCTGAAAGGACCGATTTGATCTAATTAACATTCGACTGCCTTCTCACTCTGAAAAGGCTCATTATGCTGCCAAAGAGACAGGGTTGGCGAGGTGCCGGGGAAAGGGTCACAGAGTGAGAGGAGGAAGAAGAAGTGAGAGACAGAAAGGAGATGAGAAAGAAGAAAAGAAGCAAGGTAGTCAGGGGTTCTTTTGTGTTTGTGAAAGTGCCAGACTGCATTTGGCGGTGGGTAGGAGAGTGTGTCTAAGTGTGTATGTGGGTGTTTTTGTCTGTGGGCTGCATCAGACCACTCAGTCCAGCATTGTTGTCTTTTCCCCTGAATGTTCTAATGTTGCTGTTAATGCCAACATGACTCATCCACAGCATTCACTGGAGCACATATTTGCCAGTAGAAATTCACAAAAAAAAACCAATGTACCTGCAATGAAATGACATTTTCCAAACCACTTAATATTTTTTGTACCTGAGTGCACTTTGAAGGCGGATGAACCTACACATTCTGCTCCTAATGATTTCTTTTTTCCACTTTCTTTGTGACGCTCCATTTTTGTTGCTTGCAAAAGAAAGCTGATGTTTTATGTGAAAAATCATCGTGGACAAAAAGGAAGTTGTAATAGTTCGTGGGGGGGGAAAGTACTATTACAAGCATAATATTGTCTATAAGTTACAATTTCATAAGAATAAAATTGTACTATTGTGAGAGGACAATCTAAATACTATTTTGGTAGAGAATAGTTTTAGTATATTTTGAGGAATGTTGTTCATTTTTGTTTATAAAGTATGATTTTAAGGGTTAAAAAAAATCAGAATATCATTAAAGTAAAATCATTAAATTTCAGCCAATATTTTTAATTCAAGGAAAAAATTATTTAGACAGTGAATTCGGTATATTTTGATTAAAGACAGTAATTATATGGGTAAATAAATATAGACTAAATCTGAATATTATGAGATTTAAGTGTATATCTTAAAAATGAAATATTTTGAGAAAGGTCATTATTGTTTTACAATTCTACATTATTTTATTATTGAGTACGAAGAATTTTATGACTATTATTGTAATATTCTGACTTTGTAAATATATTACTCCTATAAATTTACATTATTCTAATCCTATTGTTACATTATTTTTTTTAACATGTGATTTTTTCCCCCCTCAGTGTGATCTTTATATTCCTTTGAACATTGCAGATTGCAGAGCAGACCTTATTTTCAGTCATTTCCCCTGAGATTATTGTGATTCAGATTTAAGATCTAAAATATGCTATATCAGCCTATGTCCACTTGGGGGCAGTGTTGGCTTCTTAATGTCTATGGATAAATCTGCACCTCTGTCTGATTTGCAGTTACTGTTTAGCTGTAATGTGACTCTTTACAGTGAGCCGCCATGTTTAATTGGCAGGAGACTCATTGTTGTGTCACTGTTAGTGTTGCTCTGTTGTTCACCCTCCTCTTTTGTGTCTCTTCTAACAGGATGAGGTTAAACAAGGACAGGAATACAATGAGGAGGACCACAGGCTTTCAGAGCTCTGTCAGGTACCAAAGCTTTTGTTGTCATGACAAACATGCACACATAACATGTAAACATACAGCAAACAATTAAATATCTCATTGTGAAGGTTCTCGGAAATGACAAATGCATAAACATGATGGACTAAAAATAAAACACATTTCAGATGCAAGATTCACATGTGAGAGCAGCATGATATAGCCGTACAAAAAGTTGATTAAATGCAAATATGCACCCTTCCCTCATGACAAACACTTGCATGCAGGCAAGCACAACACGTTGCCATGCTCATCCCTCTCTAGTGCTTGCCCCATCTGCCTCCCACTTGCTTGTGTGTTCATGTTGTTGGAGTAGCTCAGAGCTGTCTCACAGATCAGGCCTGCGATAAACAGGCTGACTGGGGAGGAAGGGAGAACGTGCTTCAAAGGCCCGAGGAATAAGCCACATGACAAGTGATGCTGTTCATGCCTCCCTGGATCATGCCAGCTTTGCAGCCTGGGTACTTTAGGAAGTGCCTTGCAGCTTTGGGTGTTTGAGGTGTGGAGTAAAGGCAGAAGGCCTGGTAGCTCATGGTTTTGTTAAATGTTTTGGTTAACAAATATACTCTAAATGGCTTCTGGCATTTGCAAACCTACATAGGGCAACTTTTAAATGACCAAAACAAACGATCATCACCTTTTCCACAATTTGCCATCATTTAACCCCTAAAGACAACAAACAGCCACTTGTGACCAAAATATTCAACTGATCTAAAATGTTTAACAGCTGTTGATCCAAAGACCCTGTCAGTCTATGTAAATAATTAATGTAAAAAGCAGTTTGTTGTTTTTTCATGCTCATCAGATATGATCCATTTGGACATTCAGATACAACAAACCTTAAATGTATAAACATTAACGTGATTATTAAATTAAATATGGGGATATACCTGCTTTTCATTGAAAAAATGCCAAATACAGAGGATAGTATTATAATAATTGGTGGAAAATCATTTATGGAAGGTTAAATAGAAAGGAAAATTAAATTTGGAACTGCCACAAAAGTAGCCCTGGGTCTTTATGGGTTAATTTATATATAGATAGACAACCTGTCCTCAATGAATCTGTACTGACTTCACTTATATGGAATAAGTCATGCATCAGTGACGACTCCAACAGCTGAGCATAAAAGGAGCTGAATTAAAAGTGCTATGTTTAACCCATAAAGACCCAAACATCTATCACTGACCAACAGCATCTACTGATCTAAACTGTTTAAATGCTGTTGGTCCACTAATCCTATCAATCCTTGTAAATAATTGTGTAAAATACAGTTATTCAACTTTTTCTGGTCATCACATATAACCTATTTGGACATTCAGAAGCTGCTAGAAACTGTCATCTTCTAAAACATTGTTTTACCAATAAAACCCATAGAGTTGGATCAATGACAGTGGAAGGAAATGCTTCATTTATGTTTAGTTAATGATATATCAGACTGAAAAAGTCACATTTTCTGCAGTTTTCTCTACTTGTAATATAGTAACCCTCAACTTTAAACTGAGCTTTAATGAATATCTTCATAATTAGTGCATTAAATACAGGAAAACACCAGATATATGCTGATTAAAATGCAGAATACAGATGATAATATTATAAATAAATGGTGATAAATCACTTAAAACAGGGTAGAGATAGAGAAAATTTCATTTGGGAACTGCTAAAAGTAGCACTGAGTGTTTATGGGTAAAGATTTTGGAGGATTTAACTGCAGAAATAAGCTATAATATTAATAACCATGTTTAGTCTGTAGGCAAAATAAGGATGGCTGTGTTTTCATTACCTTAGAATGAGCTATCTGTATGTACAGAGTGAATATAGCCTGTTAGTCAGTGTCAGTTTGTGTATTTATGTAACCACAAAATGCTACATTGTAAAGACCCAATGCATAAGATTTAAGGACATCAAACAGCAGAAGTGAAAAATAATATTTATAATGATCTTTTCATAAGTGTATACTCACCTGTTTATGTCTGCTTAGTATGTAAACACATATTAAAGTAATGACTAATCAGTTTGTGTATAGTGCAGGTTGTGCAATGTGTGGTCACATGACTGTAATATATGCAGACTGAGAATAATATGGACCAGGTCACAAAACAAACATAGTGGCTATTCTAAGTATATTATTCATTGAATGACACTAATAATAATACCAGTATTATTATATCATTACTGGTGTGAAACATGCAAAATGACAGTTTTATTGTACTTTTATACTTCTTATTCTAGTTTAGTTTGACTACATTGATTACATTGGTCTATAAACGCCTGATTAGTATTTATGAGTTTTACAATGAATAATAATGGTATACAGATAAAATGGTAGTTAAACTTTACCACATTTTTGTCACTGGTAAAGAACATTTACGTCCTAGTGCTACTTGGATATAGTTTAACAATACAGCGCTGGATCAAAATGTCAAACTATGTTAATTAATGAATGTGTTGAACATTCAAAGTATCATATATATATATATATATATATATATATATATATATAAAACTATGTAGAGGAGTAATGAGGTAGTATTTAGTGTGATCTCCTTTTTGTATTTAACATGTTTTTAATACTTTTGTTCAGACAATATGAGATTTATTGCATTCATTAACTAATGTTTTATACCAGATTTCATTCAACACATGTCAGGTCTTTCTGTTTGTGCTGTTTCTTGTCATGGGGTCAAAGGTCCCACTAAATACTAACTTTAACCTTTAAAACACATTTAATTTAGTTTGTCTTTTAAGGCTGTGAACACATTTCCTGTATTTTCTTGCTATATCTGAAGAAAAGAGATTGACAAATAATTTCATCTGACTTTTGTACAGTTCTGTATATTATGACACTTTATCATATATCTTGAAAACACTAGGCAAACAGCACTTTTATAATTTTTTTTTCACTTTATTATATCTTAAGTTTATAGGATTTTAACACATTTAATCTCTGAAGCATCCTTTACACATCATTGTCAACAAAATGAGTCTTATCAAGTCACAACTGCAATCTCAATAATCTCTAAATGGCTTTTGTTTCAATGCTGTTTTTCTGAAGGAAACTGACTCTGCTGTGTTGTGCTGCCGTATTTCTAATGTTGTCGAAACAGGCTTCCTCTTCTTTTTGTCATTTTATAGCAGGTGGAATCCACCGTTAAGGTATATTACTGTCACCATCTGTGCGAGGGTGTCGGCTAGAGTTATTATCCTCTTACCTAAATAGCTCAGTGTAGATAAATCAACACTGACTCTAACGAGGGATTTTCCATGAATTTTTTTTTTGCAGCCGCTGTAGATGAGAGAGTTGGTTGTGGTGATTTCAACATGTCAGTATCTGCATGAAATAAAGTGCAAAATAAAATTACAACACTAAAATTAGGAATAGGAGATGATAGCAAAATGCAAGACAAATGAAAACACATAAACGAACCGTTGTAACCAAGTGATGCACAACAAATCCTGCCCCTCACATGAATTATAGTTAGTTTTGACATTGATCCAGCTGATGTCATCACATCTATGCATGTGCTGATGTCAATCAACCAATCAATTGCCTCCATATGTGTGGAAAGTTTGAAGTAAATTGAAATAAAATCAATGATTTTATTGAAATGTTGCCCATTATAAGGAACTTTGACCAACTTTTCCAAAAATGTAACCACATCTATTGTGGGTCACTGGCAATATATGAACCTAATGTGGTATGAATTCAACCAATAGTTTTGCTGCTACAGACATGAGTAAATATGGAAAAAGATTTTAAAAAATGTAAAACATTTTTTCTTTTTTACTTTGACCAATCGTTTTGCTGCTAAAGTGTTAACAACCAAACTGAGCCAAAAACAACACCCCTTGCCTCCTCTTTGGGGGGGGCGTGGTAATAAATCCAAGCTGCCACCACTGTCCAAACATGTATCCAACCTGCATTGGCCTCAACAGCCTCCCACGTGAGGCCTCATGAAGGTGAAAAATTAAAAAGTGCTAATTAGCCGGGTGTGCTGGGGGTAGCATCAGGAGACAGCCTGTAGGAACATGCGGGAAGCATCCTCCCTGGTGGCCCTCACTATCCTCTGAGGTCCAGAGCAGAGGGAGGGTAGGGTTAAGGAGATGGAAAACAGAGGGATGAGCACAGATGCCATTAACTGTAAGCAGGAAGGCAACATGTTTACTTAGCTCTGATTGGTTTACACCTAAGGGAAAATATCACCCATCACACTTTCTCCTTGGTGCTGTGCTTCATGTGTGTTTCATTTTTTTTTTTTAAACAGTTGTTGCGCGATACAATGTGCGGAGCAGCATGTTGATTCCCACCCTCTTAAATCACAGGCACACATCCATCATTTTTCTCTAGGTAGCAACATCCTCTCCCTTGTGCTTGCATAAAAATCAAGCGCTGACAGACACTTTCTGTGAGCGTTAGCTGGCCTTTTACATGATTTCCCTCAGAGCACAGATGTGTTTGTACTCCTGATTTGCTCCAGGGCTTTGTAACATGAGCACACAGCCTCTGTCCGCTTTGATGTGTTAAAGAGCCCGCACCCGATCAGCCTTTAGTATTAGCAAGCAGTTCTTTCAGTTCTCATCACAGGAATTAGTAACAGGGGTTAAAAGGAGAGTGGAGGAAGGGGATGTAATTGCATCTACCGTAGAATGGACTTTTCCTGGAATATGGCCTTGAAGAATTTGATTGTGTTGCTTTGCTGCCATATTGGATGACAAACAAGAACCTTTTTGTAATCAAATGGGAGCTGAATGGAATGAACCG
This sequence comes from Maxillicosta whitleyi, assembly GCA_029822895.1. Lineage (NCBI taxonomy): Eukaryota > Metazoa > Chordata > Actinopteri > Perciformes > Neosebastidae > Maxillicosta > Maxillicosta whitleyi. The sequence goes on along the minus strand of JAPSES010000105.1, from coordinate 11,162,239 downwards.
ACACTTACAGGAAACCATTAGTATTTACTAAGAGGCAGTTTACAGCAATAATATACACATTCACATAGCAGAATTATGTGTTTGCTCCCTTTCCTTTTTTGTATCATTTACAGTCTGACTGAACCCAGCTGCTCTTCATATAACCCACATTTGCATTTTAATCACGAAGAGTTGGTTTAGTTATGACTGATGTCCAAAGTGAATTTATTTCAAAGCTTGTTCCTTCCACTGCTCTGATTATTTAGGCAGATTAATGCTTCAAATCTGTTACAACATCACACTCTGAATAGTGCACGTCTTGTTTCAGGGCCAGTTCTCCATTTCTGATGTGTCTACTTTAAAGAAGCTGGTTTAATCTTTTAAAGCAGAATGTTTTATTCCTCTCAAGGAGCCCGAGAGCCTGCAGGCCTTTACAGACCTCAACATCCCCACGTCGAAAGAGGAGCAGGAGGAGTATCTGCGCTGGAAAAAAGAGCGAGAGCAAATTGATAGAGAGAGAGTGGCACGCCATAAAAACGCCAAGGGCCAGTGGAGACGGGCGTGGGACATGGACAAAACTGAGAACATGTAAGCCCTCTGACCCTCCTTCCTGTCTCACAACCATTGTTTCAGTTGACTTCACTGGCTTGTCCTATTTGTCATCCCATTTTTTTTCCGCTGCAGTTTCACAGTTCTATAATAATGATAATTATTATAATAATAACAATGATGATGACGATGATGAGTATGATGATAATAATAATACTAATAATAATAATAACCTGTTTCCTACTCCAGACATGTAAACTGAATGCTGAATTTCAAAACTTTAATGACACTGACTGAATAGATTAATATTTTTTTTATTTTTTTATTAAAGATTTTGAAAAAAAAATTCTGCTCTAAATCTGCTTTGAAACATTAGCTCAAAACTAAAACTTCAGATTCAAGGTTTAATATGTATTGAAATTTTCTTTCATTAATATGAAAAAAATGAGACTGTTTTGCAACCACTCTTGAAGCCGAAGTATTGTTGTTGATCCCAGTTGTGAAAAATGTTAAATGACAGACTTTTGATGGTGAGGAAATGATATTTGTCTCATGTCAGAGAAATTTTATTCAGTGAGATTCTGAAATTAGCCTGTGAATTCTCTGGAAGAACAGTGAAATGTGTTTGTTTTCTTGAGGTGGCAAGAACAACAATAACTTCTGGGAAATCCTGCTCTTTTCCACATTAACCACACCCACTTCAACTTTCAGACCAATCACACAATAGTTTTCAGACACCACACGAGGAAAACGTTCTTCCCAGATGATGTACCGAGAATATGCTGTGGGAACAAACCAGGGCTGCGAGAAAAGAATTATGTCATTCTTTTCTCGCAGTTCAAGGACAGAGAACAATTTTCTTTGTGTTTTATGTGGACAGACATACAGAGTGTAATGCTTCTAAGGAGTTTGGATAGAGAATGTACTGTATGCAGAAGAAGGGACAACAAATGGAACTGCTTCAGATCTGAGATACCAGCAACTTCATACTGGTTATATGCCAAGGTCTGGAACACAGATACAGAAACAAATTAAAGGATTTGCTTGTAAATTTTCCATCAAACTCATTTTTTTTTTTTTTTTTTTTTAACTTGTCTTGTCCAGCATCATAACAGCAGAATGGTAGTCTGGCTGCTTTTTGAAGCTGAGCAAATTTGCTTTGCCAAGGGAAACTTCATGAAGTCAATGAGTTTGCCCTTGATATTATACTGTACTGATATTATACATCAAACTCATTTTGAACCCATAAAGATCCAAATATCTATCACTGACCAAAAACATCTACTAAATCTAAACAGTTTGATCCCCATTGATCTATTAATCCTATTAATCCATGTAAATAATTATTATAAAATACAGTCATTCCTCTTTTCATGGTCATCAGATATGAACCATTTGGACATTCAGAGGCTCTATAGTTACTGTGGAAACACCGTCATCTTCTACAACATTGATTCACCAGTAAAATCCATAAAGTTGGATCAATGACAGTGGATGGAAATGCTTGGCTTATTTTCAGTTAGTAATATATGGTGCTGATGATACTGAAAAGGTCATTTTTTCTGTAGTTTTCTCTGCTTTTGATATGACCCTCAACTTTAATCTGAGCTTTAATGAACATCTTCATGGTCAGTGAATTAAATATAGGGAAATACCAGATTTATACTGGTAAAATACAGAGGATGATATAATAAATAAATGGTGATGAATCACTTAAGACAAATTAGATATACAGAAAATTACATTTTGGAACTGACATAAAAGTAGCACTGGGTCTTTATGGGTTAAAAACCACCTTGTTCAAACTGATTTTATGACTTTGTTGTTCTACATTCAGTCCTAAATGTACTTTTGTAATTATTAGTGTTCAATTCCTTTAGTAATGTATTTTTCTTTAAAATTAAAATTGCTTCTTTAAATCTGCTTCTAAAACAAATATCACACATTTTTAAGATAGTTATGTGTAAAACTGGTATTACAAACTATAAATAACAGAATACATAATAGCAGAACGCATTAATAGCACAAATTAATTAATACAATATAACCACCATCATCTGATAATTTACATTCTAGCGCTGTTAGCTTAACCCTGTTTCACATTGCCATCACATTTTAGTCTAAACCGTATCTCAAAAAACATAAAAATAACAAAACACAGTAAATTTGTACTTTCATAAGCTTCATTATCAAACTCACCTATGTGGAAGAAAGACTGTATCAGCATCAGTTAACTCTTATTTTTAACTGTCTTGGTGTTATTTTTCATGACCCAGACTGACTCACTACTCCCTCTAGTGGTCACATGCATTCACAGTCAACCTTTGGCTGTAAATACATTCAACTCATAACTTCTGACATAACATCTGAACTCTTTTTCTAAAACACTCACTGATAGTGTTAGGTCATTTTTAAAAGTACAAATATTACATATCGCTCCTTTCATCACCAGCTTAGTGGCCAATCAGTGGCTTTGGTTATGGTTACTTTTACCTCAGGCACAAACAAACCTTATAGAACAGTGTGAATCTTTTTAGTTCAATTATTCAGTGGAAAAATCCATTTGATGAGCTATCAGGACTCCTATCACATGATCATTACTCAAAATCGCATCAAGTCACAGGATGTTGTCAGGAGTGCAGTATTGTAAACTGAGATGTTGTCAGGAGTGCAGTATTGTAAACTGAGGTGAACGGACTGAGTTTTAGAAATGCCTAAGAATTAGTACAGCCATTGTTGAGCCATTGTTGATGGGACTGATGCTTCCTTTCCACTGATTTCACAATAGCACCATAAAGTGCTGGAGGGAAAACATCCAACTCATTCATTTTGGTGTTCCAAACAAGCCAAGCTGCGATGCTCTGAGTAAATGAATGTACCACTAAAGGAAGCATCAAAATGTAAAGAGAGAAGGGAGGAACAGCTATTTTTATCTAGGGATAAGGGATGGCATGCCTTTCCTTATTTGGTGAGGCCCTTGAGTAAGAATAGAAGAGGAAATGTGTTTTTGATTCAACAATTTAGATGGTCTCAGTAGATGTGAAATGAAAGTGTGATTCATGAGGCAAAACCTCTCACATGTCAGAGCGGCCTGTTAACAGGTGTAAAAGGACTGTTACGTCACCCAAATCAAAAGGCTGAATTCATTATGTTCACAGACGCATGTCAAAAACATCATCTGCTGGCTCTGCACCACGGGTTTCTGTATTTGTCTGAACTGTTTTTTTTTTTTTTCTTTTAGGTTTTCAGACAAATCTGTCCCTGATAGAGACTGGGGACCTTCCAACAGAGGTAAGACTGGATTGAGATGAAGTAATAAGCAATAAACTAAAAACCTAAAAACTAAAAATAGAATGTTTTCATTTGTATCTCTGACTTTTTCTAGATTTGAATCACATTTCTGCCTTTTATTGTTTTTTTTTTATTGCTTTATTGCATTTTGAGTTATTTTTACTGTCTCATGTCTCTATCTTCTTTTTTTTTTTACATCATCTACTGTGCACTGTGTATTTATTTTTTTTATCCTTTTTTCATGTTATGCTCTCTATTGTTATTCTGAATTTCCTTTGTAAATGTTCCTTTTTGAAGGTGTTCTATTAATACAATTTTTATCATCATTATTATCATTAGGTGGGAGGAATGCTAGAAGAGGACAACCGAGGGCAAGTGCAGATTCACGAGGTACCTTTTTATGATATTTATAAACTTATCAGTTCATCACTCTGACATAACAACAAACTGTGGCTAGTTTTTCTGCTTTTTCAGTGTTTTGGTTTCATAATTTAGACTCATCTCTTTAAAACTTATCAGTGATGAATATATGGGTCTGATCCATTAAAGCTAGGAGCATATAAAGCTGTACAAACAACAGCAGATAGAACTATGTAAAAGACACAACCAGGCAAAGACAAGAAAGGGACTAGACCACAGAGAAAACTGTATTGTCACATTATAATAAGATTCTTAAGCATTGTGTGTTGTATAAAGCACTGGAAAGTGACACTTAAGTAGAAGTACAGTAGAAGTCAACAGTTAAAATGCTACTCAAGATAAAGTCTATAAGTATGTAGTATTTACTGTACTTAAGTATCTCAAGTAATCTACAATTAAATGTACTCAAGTAATGAAAGAAAAAGTACAAGAAAATGTTAATAACAACCAAAGGCGGTCAGAATTTGGAATATTACACTGTAGTTCACATGAACAGATTGCCGACAGGTTGAGTGTGGACCGTCATTTGCACTTGCACAATGATAAATCAGACTCTTTTGGAGTCACCCTTAATTTCAGCGGTAAAAACACCAAATTATCATTAATTATTTTTTTGTAATGACTAATGATACTGTGCGTTAAAGTTGTACTGGAGCAGAAGTAAGGAAATGTAGTGATGTAAAAGTGAAAGTAAACAGAATAAAAAATACTCAATAAAGTACAAATACTCCTAAAACATACTTGAGTACAGTAGTGAAGTATTCTTACTTTGTCACTATACAACACTGTTCTTGAGGCATAGATCCTAATTCTGATGTGGATGATATGAGGTCCTGGAGGTTCAGACAGTACAAATATAGACATACTTTTTACTTTTGCTTTTGGAGTACATTTCAGCACTTATAGTTTTCTTACCCCACCCCCCGGATGGGAGGCGAGGGTTATTGTTTTTGGTTCGGTTTGTTTATTTGTTAACACTCCAGCAGCAAAACTATTGGTTGAATTCATACCAAATTGACTTTATAGATTGCCAGTGACCCAAAATGGATCTCATTACATTTTGGAAACGTTAGGTCAAAGTTAAAATGTTTGATGAATTTTTAAAATCTCCCCATTTACTTATAATGTGAGAGGGGCGGGGTTTGTTGTGTCTGGTACCAATTGTTCATAATTTTAACATATCTCTATTAAAACCTGATGTAAGTGATGAATGTATGGTTCTAATCTATTAAAGCAATAAAGGATGTTTATGTCGTCTATAAGGACCCAGTGGACTCTTCAGTGTCATGATTTTATTGTGGCTAACTTGATGCTGGTCTGCCCTAGGTCATGAGAAGCGAGGCAAAGACAAGGGAGCTAAAAATGTTCTAGTGATGAGCAGCAAAGCAAAAGGAAAAGACCGTTTGACTGGGAGGGCCAGGAGGTCAGTAATGGCCAAACAACACCCCAATGATACCACACACAAACTCACAACACACTCCGATATCAAACGATGACTCAGCTTCCAAACGCCAAAGGTCTTTAGCTATCACAACAAAATGTACTACAAAAAGTGAAAATGTGTAAAAGAATGTAAGAACCTTATTGTTTCCTTGCACTGTGCCCCAATGTACAAGTTCCTCTGGATGTCATGAGACTGGGTTTAGCAGTTGTAGCAGCTGACTAAATAACTTACAAAGCTTCATTCACATCTCGCTGCGTTCATTTTTGTGCTGCTCAGTTCTGTTGAGAAACAGGCGACTGTGTTGGGTGTCGAGGAGGCTTTTAGGGTGTGCTGTTACACAAGCATTGCTCATAATCTGAGACTACAGACCTAGCATGGAGGCTTTTTATCCGTTCAATACCAATGAGTAATTTGCCAGATGATTTTGTAGGTGATGGAAGTAAAATAGCACCAAGGTGTGTTCTGACAGGTTCTTGTTATCAGGCTGTCAGAGCTGGAAATAAATCCAAATGTGATTCAAGGCAACAGTGGACAGAGGTGGGAAATAAAACCGTACAAATACTTTGTTGTGCTGCTTCAGTAGGGTTTTCAGCTATCTGTACTTTACAGATAAAATGACTATTTTTGTGCATTTTAGTGCAAATATTTGTACTCCTTACATTTTAAAATCAGGTTTGTTTTGTTGTTTTTGGATATATTACAAATGGAGTCATTTTTATCCTTTTGCACAATAGTGCAGATTCCTAATATCAGGGCCAGTTTCAGCCTAAATATATGATACGATAACACTGAAAAGATGTTTCTTCTGAGCATATAGAGCAGTGCGTATCACAAATGACAGATGTAAAACATGTAACCAGCTAAAGATAAAACTGCAGCGAAACTGTGTTGTCTCTTTATTATAAGATTCTACAGAAATAGATGCTAATACTGACCTGGATGATATGAGGTTCAGTAAAGTCAAGTAGAAATCCTTTCTACGTTTACTCTTTGAGTATATTTCAGAGCTAATATTTTCATAGTTAGGCTTCACTAAAGACCTTAAGTCTGTACTTTTTCTTTTACCAGAATATTTTTACACATCTGTATCTATGTTTCTACTTGAGTATATGTGCATGTTTTACCACCTCTGACAGCAGAATGTAATTAAATACAGTTAGTCAGTGGTATCTAGGTATGTCTTTGTACATATACTCAAATACTGCACTACAAATGTACAATCTACAAAAGTACTCAAGTGCATCTAATCCACTACATCTCAGAGGCAAATATATGTTTTACACAATTACATTTCTGTCCATATATTTTGATTTTGAATGTTTGTAATAAGCTGACAGGTGAAGTAGTTCTTTATGTGTTGAGAAAATTCTCATTCCTCTTAACCCTAATAATCTCTTTTAAAACTCTTTTGGATTCATTGGGTATTGTATTGTTACAAAGCTGAAAACAAGCCATTTTGTGTGAATGCATGAGAAGTTGACCCTTTAGACCAGGGGTGGGCAACTCCAGTCCTCAAGGGCTGGTATCCTGCATATTTTAGATGTTTCCCTCTTCCATCACACCTGATTCAACTAACAATCAGCTCATCATCAGCTCTGTAGAAGCCTGATAACGATGTAATGGCTTTCAGGTGTGATGGAAGAGGGAAATATCTAAAACATGCAGGATACCGGCCCTTAAGGACTGCAATTGCCCACCCCTGTTTTAGACAAATATATGATGATCCCGTAGAGCTCTGTGGATGATTAAACTGTATATATCCTCCTGAGACCCAGGAAAGTAAAAGTTTTGGCTATTTTACATCAAATAATTGACTTGATTTTTTTCATATGAATTAGTATTTTTGTGGAATTTCCTTTCTGATTTTTTTGTTTTTTCATGTAATGCTGTGAAACTCTTGCCCCTTCCAGAGGACAAAAATGCATTTCTGGGTCTCAGAAGGATAAACAACATCATATAAAGAAGTTCACATGTTAGTAAAATTTGCTCAATATACTTGGAAGTAAAGTTTTGAATTAAGACTATTTACCTCTGGATGCACATGTTCTGAAGTACTAGACTGAACTGAGCAAAACATAGATTCAGAAACTAGAGCTATGATACTTCTTCTTTTCCCAATCATGCAATGTTGTATTGTGTTATGTTTTAAAACATAGTTTAGCATTGTAACAGACTGACTGTGTTTATCCCACATTTTTGACACAAGTCTCTTTTTTTCAGATGGCAGGCTAATGAAGAAGGAGAAAACCTACAGGTGAGAGCTGTAGCTGCTTTTCCAGTAAATTCAAAGATTGAATTGTCTAATAATGTAATATTGTAGATTTAAAAAAATTAGGGGTGAAAATCAAACTTGTAGTCTTTGGTAACAGTGGTGTCATGATAGTGATATTTGATATGTAGGAAGAAAATCATCCACAACAGTTTACAGGGTCTTTGTGTCTGAAGGAGAAGCATTACCCCAAAATTATTCCAGAAATTAGTTTTAGTCTTGTGTATTTTTAAGATGAACACAGACTGAATCTTTCATGTCCACCCTGTGCCTTGGATTTTGATAGTGAGTGATTTCTTGATTTGACATCGATGCCCTTCCTGACACAACCCTCTGTATTTATCCGGGCTTGGGACCGGCACAATGAGACACTGCCCCCTTGTGGTTACAGGTATAGGAATATATAGCATAAAGGACCTTTCCCAGGGGTTCACCTGGCCAGTGTCGTTAACCACTGGGCTGTCCAATCACTATTGGTATTTGGTGGTATTATATCAATAACATTGCCCAAGGACGTACAGTGACATATTTGGTCCCACCTTCACTAATAATGATGTATTTGTTTGTCTAATCTGCTCCCTTAGGATTCTGAGGCAACGCTAGAGGAATTCTTGGAGGAACTTGATGCCCTCACAGATCCCGAGGCAGCAGATCAGAAAGACGAGGACACAAAAACGAAGCTCAGCCCAGATGTGGCGAATGCACCCGAGGAAGTGAGTGTATCCCCAGCTAATTTACAAGAGGACCCCCCCACACAGGGGAAGGTAGATTCCTCCTCCCAGCGAGGGTCAGAGAAGAAAGTTCGCTTCTCTGAGGAACTCATAAAGGGGAGGCACAGCAGTACAGGATCTCAGGAGTCTGGCAGCTCAGAGTCCAGGGGTCCGAGCTCCATGAAAACCTCCTCACCTAAAAAAAACAAACACCAAGTACAGGGGACGCAGCCGCAACAGCCACAGCAGCCGCAACAGCCGCAAACGCAACAGCCGCAGACGCAACAGCCACAGCAGCCGCAACAGCCGCAGCAGCAGCAACTTGAAAGTGCCAAGGAGGACGGTTGTCGTCTTCAGGATCAAGGAGGAGTTCATCCTGCTCCCGTTACCCAGCAGCAGGATTGTGAAATTGAATGTACTAAAAAGGACAGCAGCCCCCCCACAGCTCTCAGCTCCCCCCCTGCTGAGAAAGCCTGCGCCTCCCTGCAGGAGAGCTTGGACCAGCCGGTAGAGGTGGCCAAGTGCAACATCAGCAACACAAACACAGGTATGTTCACTCCAGCCAGTCTACACCCTTCATGTGGATGATATGGTAATATCAGGTGGGAGGTAACGAAGTACAAATATTGTTTAGGTTTTTTTTTTTTACGGTAGTAAAATGTTCAGGTATATCCAAACAACTCAATTCCAAACAAAATTAGGACAATGTGTAAAATAAATTTAAAAAAAATAGAGTGCAGTGACTTGCAAACCTCATTAACCTATATTTTACTCAAGCAAGAACATATAAAACATGTCAAATGTTGAAACTGAGAAAATGTAAATGAGGTAATGTGATGACAGCAACACATCTTCAAAATTGGAATAAGGCCATATTTACCACCGTGTAGCATCACAACAGTCTATCTACAACAGTCAGTCTATAAATGTCTGTGCAGTGATGAGACTAGCTGCGTTGTTTTGAGAGATTAATGCTTCTCCATTCTTGTCTGATCTACAATTCTACCACGCTGCTGTAATAGATGCAGTATGTTGTTTAGTAATGTCTTTCTGAAATATGCAAGGCCTTCTCTGAAGATGCTCTCTGAATTGGGGCATATATTGGTCTAACAGCTGTATACACACTGATGGGCACTAATGCACCCCCACACCATCAGAGATGCAGGCTGTAGAATTGATAACAGTTAACAATGAACCCTCTCCTGTTTGGGTCAGAGAACATGGATTCTAAAGTGTTGTGATGTTGCTGCCATCAAATGTATCATCACCTGTTTTTTTTTTTTTTTTGGTTTTTTTAAATTAAATTATTATTATTATTTTTTTAATGTGTAAAGTGTTTTCTATGTTCTACTGTATTATGTGAGTTTGAGATTTGCATATCATTACCCTGCACCCTGAAGGTAAGGCAAGGAGTATTGTTTTTGGTTTGGTTTGTTTATTTGATGTTTTGTTAACAGTCTAGCTGCAAAATTATTGGTTGAATTCATACCAACTTGAGTTTGTAGATTGCCACTGACCCAGATTAGATCTCATTACATTTGGGAAAAGTAGGTCAAAGTTTCCATTTTCTAATAAATTTTAAACTTTTTTTTTTTTTTGTCCATTTACTTATAATGGTTGAAATTTCACATGATTTTAACAGCAAAATTATTGGTTGAATTCATACCAAATTTGATTTATAGATTGTCAGTGACACAGAATAGATGTCTTTACATTTTGGGAGAAATAGGTCAAAGTCAAAACTTTTTTTGAATTTTTAAAATCTCTTTTTCTCCTATTTACTTATAATGGGCAAAATTTCAAATGTCTATAAAAAATTGTTTCAGCTAACTTCAATTTTGGCACATATACACACACATAGAGGCAATTGATATTCTGAAATCAGCATACATATAGACATGATGACATCAGCTGGATCCATGTAAAAATAAGTTACATACCCTTAAGGGTTGGGGTTTGTTGTGCCTGGCACTTGTCGCATTCTGTTTTTATTTACTTTTTTTTTTTTTTTTTGCAATTCAAGTTATATTCCGTACAATTCACCACTGGTATACGACCATTCTATTCTTTTTTTTTAAAATTTTTTATAGAGATTATTAATAATGGCTATTTTTTAATAAACATTGTAGCACGCCTCCCAAACATAAACACTGAGTTGAACCTATGTGAAAGTAACAATAACAGAAAAATGTGATGCTTTAGTGAACAGACGTAGAGACATAAAAGATATAAACTACAAGACTTAACCAAAGAGAAAAAGTGCCATTAATTGAAAGAGTTGTTTGGGACCAGGTAGAAAAGTAGAAATACCTTTGACTTTTAGTCTTTGTGTAGATTTCAGAGCCTGTACATTTTTACCTTTACTTTAATGAATCGGTTCTTCTTTGCGTTTTGACGCCCACGTATTTACTCGAGTAAAGAATGCGTGCACTTCTGCAACCTCTGTCTGTCTCTGAGCTCATGTTGGTTCTGTTTTATAGAGGAACTAATAGACTCCGGTCTGTCTGTCCTGAGTCTGGAGTCAGGAGAAACACACCCGGCACACTCCACCAGCAGCGACAAGGTCAGTGTGGGAAACAGGAAGAGGGAAGGGACGATCAATAGATGCGTAAATGGACTAATGGAGGGAACTGCAAATGGATGATGAGTTAAATACATCTACTACAGCTGTGTAATATCCAATTTGGGTTGAAGTATCCACCGCCTCTGAGGCCTGTTACAGAAATGGACTCATGAGGGAATGCATCTTGTCATTCATATGGCGACAGATGACTCATTTTGTTTATGTTTTCTTCTTTGCAGGCCAGAGAGCACGGGAAGATTGTTTGATTGACATGTTGCGGATGAGTGTAAATATTGAAACCAAAACATAGCCTCTTTGTATCATTTTGCTTCAGGTAGCTCATCTGAGATACACTGTTTACGGCCTACACACAAAACAGTGGTTCATTTTGCTGTGGCGTGTTCCACCTGTTGGAGTTTTCATAACAAAAAAAAAATACATAAATATTTTGACATAAGAATGGTAAGAAGTGTTTCTGACCATTGTCCCTGCTTAAATATTTTTTACATCCAAGCACTTTATAATTCTAAAAGTGTGTGTACTATGTTAGTATGCTGCTTGAGTGCAATATCATGAATGTTTACATCTCTATGAACATTTCAAGGTACATTTCAGGAGGCTAGCTAATCACTTTTCTTTGGGCAGCCTTTGAGAATGAATTTCAGCCACAGTCGAATTATCTAGTGCCTGATTCTGCCTTAGAGATCTTGTATTTTCATGAATGGAGTCAAGTCTGTGATGTATGAGGATGCAGTAGTTACAGTCTGTATTTCTACACTCAAAACACTATGTGTAGATATTTATTAAACATAAAGGGCAAAGTTGAGACCCCAATAACTTTTCTGAATTGTCCTAAATTGGAAGAAAAGTATTATTTGACTGTTGCTGTTTTGACTCTTAAGTGGTATTATTTTGTATTTGCACAAGTTCCTACATAAAATCTGCAAATACTGACTTCAAAATTTTAATGTCTTAAGACAAAAAAAAAAACAAAACAGTTGAATAAAATCTCATCCTTGCCCTTTAACTACATGCAGTTATTGCGTTCTCTATAGTCAACATATTTTGACAGCTGAATCCCAGTTATCTGGTCTTCCTCAGACCTTTACAACTTCTGAGGTGATTATTAAGCATTTAACAACACACTAATAAAAAAAATAAAAATAATGCAAAGATGAACATTTTGCTGCATGTGATGCTAGTGTTCTCCCCGTGCAGAAAGGTGGAGCAGTCATCAACATGTTTTTATTCTAAGGCCTTGGGCACCTTGGAGACTTACACACATTGAAAATACATGGTCCACATCCGTGAGGATTTACAGTCCAACACTGGGATTCAGCTGTATTTACAGTCTGGCATTTTTGTGTCATGTCTTCTGATTAGTGGGAGAAACAACTAATATTTTTAAAAAGCTTCCTCATCAGAATTTAGTCAGATGTTGTGCCTTGCATATTGGCTGTACCTTCATTTCAAGGTTTGTATAACATAGTGTTACACTATCAGTATTAACTTTATTTATTTGACATTTGGACAACAGAATGTTAACTAGGGTGATTTTGCAAGTCTAAAACAATGTGTTTTTATCTCTGTGACAAATATTCATAATTTATTGTCATTTTATTATTTTATTTTTGGCATCAAGCAACAACTACAAGAAGCCTTAAATGAACTGTTGCCCTCAAAGAAGTATTGGACTTTTGCCAATGCAACTGGGAGTAGAGAACATAGTGGACGTGCTTTCAGCTGAACGATCCTATCAGTTTCAACTGGGGTTATAAAAAAAAAAAAAAAAAAAAAAATCATGCGGAGTCTAGTATAAACACACTGGGAAAACCATGGTGGTCACAATGGAAAATCTGCTGTTTCTGAGTCGGGGCCTTATTCTATGGAACTTGAATAGATGAAATGTGGTGTTTGTGAGGTGCGGTAATGTCCGCATCCCCTTAAATGATGAATGTTCAAGGTGGTTGCAGTGGTTCTTGCTCCTCTGGATGTGCACTACTGTCCTCCAATTTTTTTTTAACATGCACTCTTAAGAAAGCAGAAATAGTGTTTGCTTTTGTATGAGTGTGTGTCAAGGTGTGATGCCAGCTTCTATCTGTTCAGAGTACTCGTGGTAACTTCAAAATGTGTACAACATTACCTAATTTACTGTAGAACATGTTAGACGGAGGCACACAGAACATCAATAAAGTTTTTTTTTTCCGTATTGTGGACCCTATATTTTTTCCCCCCTGCATCATCACAATGTTGCTCTCATACTGATGCGTCTATGATAACACTACAGACGAGTATGTATCTATTCTCTGGAGAGTTTTTATATCTTAATAGAAAAATGAGCCCTAGAGAGAGAAAAAAGCAGATGTAACAGAAATGTAGAGCACATTGCAGCATCAACAGTCGAGTATGACCTCAGTCTGTTGAGTCTATGTTGCTGTTGGATTGTGGTTTTATTAATTTCTCATCAGCTCTCAGTGGGGCTGTTATACTGGAAACAGCTCCCGCACAGTCGTACAGGTGGGACTTCCCATAGGTGCCACTATTTTAATTAACTCTACCCAGGCTTATCTCCATAGCAGCCTTCTGTCACTGAGGCCACCTTGCACTGGGCAGATCAACTGCACAGGATAAGGTTTAATTTGTCCTATTTTCAACACAGACCCAATGATTTTTTTTGGAATCCATAGCACTCATGGTTCACTTTGGAGTTAGGCTAGTTAATAGTTGAAGGGTCTGATGCAATAGTACACCAGTGGGGGTGTTGATATTATGGAAATAAGTCCTGTAGGCTGTGAGGTTTGAAGTGCAGTGTAGGATTATGTCAGATACTCTGTGTAGCTGAGCAAACTGTCAGAAACTTGTCTTTCTGCAGAAAAATAAAAAGGCTTTATACCAAAGTAATGCTAAATGTTGTCATCATAAATCACACTGCAGGCTTATGTTTTCATTTAGTAACAGTTTTCCCTGATCATTTTTCAGGCTCCAATCTCCTGAGACCCAGGAAAGTAAAGGTTTTTAGGTTTTTTGCATTAAATAATTTCCTTGATTGGAAAGTTTTTTCAGATACATTTTTTTTTATTCTTCATGGAATTTCCTTTGCACCAGACAGTGTTTTTTTTCCTGTGCTATTTTAAATAAAGACATGAAACTTGTTCCCTATAAAGGACAAATACATGGCTAGGTTTCAGGTTGAACCAGGTTTGTTAATATTATGTTTTACTGTATCATAACTCAGAGTCTTTTATAACTCTCAAGTCCTGGTTTCCTGCATTAAAAAGCCAAGGTTTACACAGGAGGAGGCAGCAGTCAGAGGCTCTCGAGGTGTTTCATTATGGTTGATGGATGGAGGTTAAATGGATGCGAGGCCTGGCCCAGCCACGCAACCTTGACACAACCACACACAGACAGGTTGGCAGTCCCTGCTGAGCATGTGCGTCACTCCCTCCCCCCTCCTTGGCCCTGTCATAGTTTAGGATGTAACAACCACGCCTCAGCAGCTGCCCTGATTAAGGTAAGTGTGCTCTTTTCCCCTACTTGCCCCCAGCCTCGAGACATGGAGCCAGGCTGACAAGGTGTCATCCACGTGCTCTTAGCCATATTGATTCTGAGCCTGTGCGATTTGTTAGCATAATTTAACCAAATGTCAAATGCCTTTCAGGCCTAGCAATTATTTCACTGGAGTATCGTTATTAGCTCTATGTTTTTAATAAATGCCGAGGCCTAAATGAACCAGATATTAGTTAACGCCACTCAGATGCATCGATAGCTGTGATGCTGGATAGATACCATGGCTTAATTTATTCTATTTTTACTGGACATTTCCAAATACATTTTCTCTACATCTAACCTCTCTCCTTAAGTGATTTTCCATCATTGATTATAGTATAATCCACTGATTTTTGCATTTTCAGATTTTCATAAAAGGTCAGAGAAAATGCAGAGCACAGAAAACTGAAGCAAACATGACTTTTTCAGCAAAAATACTGCATATCATGAGTTGAATGTAAAAACAAGCATCTACAATTACTATCATTTGTCAAACTACAGGGGTTAAAGGTCAGACACAGCATTTTACCTGTTATTGTTGTTTTTTTAAAGGTACTTAACATATAAGATGTTCCAAAGTTACTAAGTATTTTTGTTTGGGTGGATGAATGTTTAGGTCTATGAGGGTTAAACCTCACTCACACAGCTGTGTTTGTCAGTGTGCCACCAGCTGATCCCCTGTCACATTTTGTCAGAGCTACTTTTGTTTATGAAACTTATAAAACTCCCTCAGATGACAGCATAGTTTGCACACAGTGTCACTTCTTGTTATTACGCTTCACACCACACTTGTATTTTTTTTATTAACTGAAAAGCTATTGTTCCTTTCTATCGCAAGACTACATGTTAATATTTAATAACTTTTGTGACAGTGTCTTGCTTGTCTTGTTTGGCAGACAATAGCACATTGAAAGGCTTTCAGTCTCTCAAGCTTTGTTGGAAAGGTCTCTTGCTTGTGGTCTGTCAACCCTTACATGTCAAATCTGATGAGGAAACTAGTCTTTGAAAGATGAACTTTACGCATTTCATATGAGCTGTATTAATTCTAAACAGCAGTGCTTTACTATGCCTATATCTCCTGACAATATGACAGATTATGCACCAGGACTAACAGAAAATGCAGTTCAGGATATCTTGCTTGACAATTGTAGCATTGCTGCAAAACTAACAATAGGAAAAGGGTAACGTCTGCAGCTATGACATCTGCTATTTTTAATCTCGTCAAGTTATGATGATATTTATTGCTTTGGCTGAGCCACAAAACAAATGAGACTCTTACTGGACCTTTACTTAGCATTTGACTGATTTCACAAGAGGTAATATAATAAGTGGACGGATGACTGGGTTCAAGAGTCATAAGGTCAGCTGCTGTGTCCTGACTCACAGCAATAACTGTCATTGTTGATGAACTCCCTCATCAATAGGCCAGTTGTTGCTCTCTCATTTATCACAAGAAGCCATAAGAGGGGCTGGAAGCACATCTGTCGAGGCTGCTCTTTAGACAGAGGCCATTGTAGCAGTGACAGGCCAGCCTTTACTGTTTTGGATTACAATTTTCTGGTACACATGGTCTGTGTTGTGATAGTGGGGGGTGTTCGTCTAATCCTCCCTAATGAATGGACTTCCTGTTGAATGCGCCACACACATGCCTTGGCACTGGTTCTGAAAATCTGTCACCCGTCAACTGATATTAACACAACAGTGGATGTCATCACCGTTTACATCACAGTGCAACATTACTGAGGCACTGGCTCCTCAGCGGAAATCAAGTGGTTTTATTTTCAGAGTGATAGTGAATGATTCTTGTCACTGCCAGCATAGAAACCAACCTTTCAGCCAAACAGTCCTTTCAGAGAGAGTTGGATCAAAATAGCACCAGGCACGATTGTGTAATGTGTTCTTCTGTTTTGTACAGTGCAACAACAGAGCTTTTGAATCGATACACCTCCCTCATATGCTGCTGAGAAAGCGCACAGGGTGGTTGGTCTTATTTCCACTTCATAGTTCACTACATGTGACTGTGTGAAGTGGTTTCAGTGAGAGCTGAGGCGACTGAACTGTGGCAGACTGGGAGATGAATGCTTCTCTTTACATGAGCAGCAGACAACCCCTCTCTTCACACACTGGACAGTTCACTCAGGTTATTTTCATACAATAACAAGCCCCCACTAAAAATTTTAATAACCGACTGACCATAAACTGAGAGCTCTTTGTATTTTCACAGTTATTATTTCTGCTCAACCTGCCTCTTCATATCAATCAATAAACGTGGGCTTTGCACATTATAGTTACACTCTAATAGCCTGGAGTGAGCACACCGTTCATTTAGATCCATCTGACTTCTCATTCTGGAAACAAACAATATAAGGTGTTAGGAAAAACCTAACATTTATTTGAATATATAGATTTTCCATTCTGGCTCTAAATAAATAAAATATCATTAACATACAAGATAATATCACCGATTAATTCATGTTTTACATAGATGTATTATAAAAACATAGAAATGAATCATTTCCTAAGGATGTTTATTCGTACTGTGTGATATAGTTCTACCTATTGTACATTAATAAAAATCATCTAATCACACTAAAAGTTCATCAAGGCCAAATGATGTATGCCTGCCCTATATGTACATAACCAAATGCACAATACATTTACATGGTTATATGCACATACCTGAGCATAACTCAATAATGCAGGTTCTTCTACTCGGAATCCAGGTTTGATCCATGAAAAAGAAAATACAGCCTATGTTAAATGCAATAATGCAGTATTGATTTAGACCAGCCGGTAAATGGCAGTGATGTTAAGCACAGTATGGCTGTGAGACATATTTATGTCCTGCAAACCAAAAGCTTCTCTGGAGTCCTATTTATCGAACAAAATATTTATACCAGTGTTGTCCACACGTACGGGCAGGGTAGTGGCCTCGAAGACTGTTCGAGGTAAAGTAGACACATTTTAAGGCATACAGATGGCCTAAAACAAAAACAAAAAAACAAAAAAAAAAGCATAGTGTTCAAGGGGCAACAGTGTTTATTGAAGAAGCGAGGTCTCCTCTTTCCTCAGTCATGGCCTCCAGTACAGTGCATGTATGTGCATGACGCCTGTGCAGTTCACCATCCATATGAGGCTCAGCAAAATGAGTTTCCAGAGGAAGACCTGTGTGTGCTATCCGACCCGCGGCGTTTGAGTCTGTAAAACACTCCTCGCTGGATGTGTTTGTGTTTGGGAACAGGGGGGTGCGATAGTGGTAGTGGTGTGGGGGGAGTGAGGGTGATGAGGGCCCGATCAGTCTGCTCGGCTCGTCGCGGAGGTCGGAGCAACAGTGGGCGCATCTGGAGCCGCCTGGTCGGGGTCGCCCTGGTCGCTCGCTCCGTCGCCCAGTCTGTGCGCATCCGTCTCCCGGTCCGTTCCAGACTCCCTGGTGCCTGTTGGGATGTAGCGGCTCACCCCTGGATGAGACGCATGTGTCTCTCTACCCAAAGTGCTCGATCTCTCCGTGTTTGTGTGACCGTGGGAGGATGCGTAGAGTCCTTCCTCCTGCTGGGGGTGCGCAATTTCTGCTCCAGCACCGACGGTCACTCTCTCGGCTCTATCATCCCACTGAAACGCCCGACTGTGCGTGGCTGTGTCCTGCCTGGTCTGATTTAGAGATTCAAGCCCTGTCTGTGTAGAGTTCCACTCTGTGGTATTGTTGCTTGTGGAAATATTAGTTGAGATGTTGGCGGTGGTGGTGACCTCCTCTGGCACCCCCGGCCTCCCCGCAGAAGAGGATGCACTGGTCGGTTTCCAGATCAGGCTGTAGTAAATTGCCAGAATAATGGCTGCTAAAGACACGGACAATACATATGCAAAAACTGTGGCTAATCTCACCCACTTCTTGTTAGTCTTAGCAGCCATCTTAGCCTTTTTGTCCCCCGTATAAGTGGCAGGTTTGCCCCTCTCCATATTGGGCATGAAGTCCCGCTCTCTCATATTGCCCCTATTTTTTCCTCGATGCTCCACCACCCCCTCCGTCTTGAAGGCTTCTTGTTATCCACAATCCAAGAGAAGACAGGTACCAGAGGACAGAGGAGAAAGATGCTGGACCACCTTGAGCCGTCCTCACCACAGGAGTGTTTTGCAGCTACACTGATTTCTTATAATTCATTTGATCCTTAAAGCGCTGCGCCTTAACATTCAGAACCCAGTGCAGCATTGCGTTTCATAATGGACATCAAGCATCCACAGGCTCATTGCGCGTCTCAGCATCCGACAGCGGCGGGACAAACGTCTATCCTCTACGACATCTCCACGGAACATCTGGCTGTAGGCCTACGGTGAATCCGCAGTATAAGATTTGATGTCATTTATTAAAGCGAATAAGTGAGATCATACGGTACACAACTGTCTGTCTTATCCAGCAAATGAAGTGGCTGGCTCAGCTAAAAATACAGGAGAGGGGGCGGGCGGTGGCTCTTAAAGAAGCAGCAGCTGTGCAGCAGCCAGAAGAAAACTACAAAACCCCCCACATATGAAATCCACACCAGGAAGCTGTGGTGCCACATAGAGAGCCGGAGTTTGTTGTGCTGATGATGACTAGTCTGAGTGGTTCTGTAAACTGTGCCTTTAACTGTGTCTCACAAGCACGTGGATCCGATCCATCAAATAAAAGACAATTCATGTGTTACCTACTGCAAACTAAGAGTATTCAACCTACTGAAAAAACTATAGAAACCCATGTGTGTAATGAACAGGTGGTTGATTGTGGATAAGCCTGGTCTTCATCCAACCTGTTAAAGGGCAGCATGGTTTTGCGCATGCCCTCTGGGGAACTGCAAAGGTTAAACAGGTGAAAGGCACATGTAGGTGACACGTATTACTTTTTATTTGTAAGTTAGTAGTTTGGTTTTAGCTTGCGAGTGTATATTCTGTACATATTGTTATTCTTTTATTATTTATTAAATATTTTCTTAATTATAGCGTGTGATTGGATGTGATTTATGCTGTTGTCTTATATTTCCTCCATCCATCCATCCATCCATCCATCAATGTCTGTCTGTCTGTCTGTTTTTGGTCTGAGGAGGTTAAATAACACTTGGGCACTTTTCACCATTTGTAGAATTGCGTCAATATGATATTGAAACACTGTCCATTTTCACAAAATCACTGCAATACAGTTACAGTAATTAGGTGTGTGCTGTATAAGCCTATATAGGATGTGTGACCAGATGTCAGTCCATGTTGTCAAGGTTTATTTGAATATTATCCAAATGACTGGGGATCTTTTGTTGAAACTGTGTCTGTATCCTCATTTAAATGACAATATCATGACCATCAACAGGTGTCTGTGGAACTATTTCATAAAGTTAATGAGTAAATTAATGGTTTTGGTTCATTTATTGTGATTATACTGTGTGTCATGTGCAGATGCATGCAGCTACTTATTCACCAAAAAAAAAAAAAAAAAAAATCCTGCCATATTTTTTTTTAGCTTTCACTCTGAATGGAGTTGTTTACTTGATCGCGATGTTGCTAGTTGTTACAACAAGAGCAATTTGATGAAATCCATAAAATGCGATTCGATCTCATCCTAGAAAGATCATCTATACAAAGTTTTTTGTTCATGTTTTACAAAATCCATGTCTGAAATTCCTGCTTTTTTGTCCATAGAGGTAGTGTACAGAGTACTGAAAGATTACATTAGAAATATACAGTATCACCATCCTCATCACTTGAGTAAAATGAATAAGGAATATATTGAATAAAATACATGCAGTAACAAAACTGTTTCAGAAGATTATGCAGCAAAGTGTATTATTTATGTAAGACAACCCTTGGAAATCAGAACATCAGAATGAGAGTCGGGGTCTTTTGCTCATCTGAAGCTCAGACTTTGGCAGCAGTGCTTTTACCTGTAGTCATGTTACCTGTTTTCTTTGTCAAATTAATTTGCAATGCATATCTGTTGGGGTGCGTCCTCAGGTCTGTCAGAGTCTACCCAGGTTACTGCTCTGCTAGTGTCTTCGAATACAGATGGAGAGATAAAACAGTCTACAGTCACTGCCATGCCGTATACGCAGATACTAAAAATAGATTAGATTTAACAAGAAAGGTCACGCGGACAGAATGAATAAAAAAAGATACTTTCTGGATCCTCCAGAGGTCAAAGACTACCTCGTAAAAGGAGAGAGATTCACCAAGTGGTCAGAGGTGAGTGAATACTGTTGGGAGGTGGGATCATTAAACTGTAGGTAAATGGATGAATGGAACTGGTAGAATTTATATCAGATCCATCCTGGAGGGACAAAATGGACAATGTGGGGGTTTCACTTAAATATCAAATAATAATATTGACTCTGTGTTCAAATGACCTGAAAATAAAAACTCAATTCATACTTTTTGTACAATATGGTGCATTTTGATATCAATACATTTAATTTAATCTTGATAATGTGTAAAATATGTGAAACACTCATTACATTCTTGCAATCTAGGACTCCAGAAAGACTAGTCCTGTCACCATGAAGATGGATTCAAAAGGTTTTTACCTCTACTGGGTCAACCAAAGCAAGGTAATCAATATTTAGAGCATGGAATGTAAAAAAAAATTAAAAATCTGAAGCAGAGACGGCAATTGACAGATTACTGACACAATAAAATTATGTCAAATAGAAATGTCATGTGGTCATGTCATGCAAATCTGTGCAGCCCATCGTCTAAATTTAGGAAATTAAGGCTTGTTATTATCACAGGGTTAAAGTTATTGTAAACCTGCAAGAAATCTATGTCAAAGTTAGTATGCTGTCCACCAAACACATTAAAATGCAAAAAAGTATACAAAAACAAACAAACAAACATCAGTGTATTTACTTTTTGAACTGTGAGAATCTATAGTTTGTGGTGTGAAGGACGTCTGGGTTAATCCTAACTCTAAGATGGACCTTGGTTTCAGGGTGAGGGTTTAGCATTCTGTGTGGAGACAGAGAAATGCATTATTGGAATGAGTGTCCCCTCTTTAAAAGGACATAAATATGCACATATATGTGTTTTTAATGTGCATGTGATTAGGATCTGCCAACGCTATGGGGTTGCTTTTTGCTTTGTGGAGATTATTGATTGATGCCGTGAACTCACCGTCCTGCTGCACTCTAATTCTCTCTCTCCGTGTCTCTGTCTCACCAATCTACCTTCTGCTTTTCACCACATCTGACAGCCAGCGAGGCTTACATCAAATGTGTTTCTCAAGAGTCCTGTTGGCATGCTTTCCTGGCCAATAACTATTCATACACACATTCAGTTAAAATTCATCTCAGGAATTTGCTGCATGATGCTTCAAGACAATGCAGTTGTGCACTCTTCTCACACCAGTAAATCCCATCATTTTTGCACTTTGCCAAAGCATGATCTCAGTCCACATTTGGACTGGTGCCTACATGGTGAATTCAGTTGAAGATGATTCTCTGCTTCTTGTTTCTAGGAGACAACATTCCTGGATGTTGCTATAATCAGAGATACCAGAGTAGGAAAATATGCAAAACTTCCCAAAGTGAGTATTGTGTTATTATTAATAATTTAATCAGTTTCTGTCTTCATCAAACGTCGTCTTGGTCAAACTTCTGCTCATTGGTTAAGAGTCTACGGAGGCCACCAAACAGGATGTCAAGACCTTAGTTTGTCCATTAGAACCAGATGCATATTTGCATTGCAAAACAGCAAAGAGTTCATGTTCCCAACCCACTGCAGACACACAGATGCGCATATACACAAAAAGCAATTACAGTAATACACACCATGTCACTCACTGAGCCACAAATATGAGTCTTCTGAGAGTGACCTTATGTGTCTGTGTGTTTTGTGATTTTTGATTGTTTGTTGTGTCAGGAGCTGGCAGTTGTAGTTTCAGTTCTTTTCCACTCCTCATTGGTGTCCACAGAGACTTGGAGTATGCCTTCATTACTCACTGACGGTTCAGAGATGAAATCTGTTTCCTGCAGGGACCACATCATCCCATCTTCCTCTCAGACCCCAAAGGAGTTTTGGGAAAGTGGCTCCAGGGCTGATGTCAGCACTAAGCTTTAGAAAGATAGATAATACATGAACAGAAATAGTAAGGTAGAGCTATAAAACATGACTGTTCTACATGTTGTTTATATGTGTGTATTATTTGAAAGTGTGTATATGTACAAGTGTGTGTGTGTGTGTGTGTGTGTGTGTGTGTGTGTGTGTGTGTGTGTGTGTGTGTGTGTGTGTGTGTGAGTGTGTG
>JAPSES010000105.1:11120204-11137270 GCA_029822895.1 Maxillicosta whitleyi | reverse complement strand
GAATACTCGGCAATTTCCGTGAGGTGCTCGATCAAAACAAACGCGTGAAGCTCTGATCCGCGAATTTAGCGCACTGTTCTTGCCAAAGGTTGGTTCATCTGTAGCCTGGGCCCGCCCATTCCGTGTCGTCACCCGCTCACCAGTTCTCGGCTGCCACACAATGCCAGCATGGAATTGGAAATGTCGTGATAACCAGGGTAGTTCATCTGTTGAAAATGATCAGATTGATAATAGTCTTTCTATAAGAATTGATACGAAGGCTTTCTAAATTTATGACATTTTGAATTTACTACCTTTTGTATCACTTTAAGTAAGATAATGTGCGTTTCCTGTGTCTCCAGCTCTAACAAACCCACCATGACAAAGGAGAATTTCACCAAGTTCCTCAACGAAAAGCAGAGGGACTCCCGGCTCAATGAGGAGCTGTTCCCCCGTCTGCGCCAAGACCAGATCAAAGCTCTGATTGATAAATACGAACCAACAACCTCAAATTCAAACAGAGGTGAATGTCCATTTTGTGATAAGATCCTAGTTTCAGACCTTTTGGTTTTGTTTGACATATTTGTGTCATCCCTCTGCAGGTTTGATTTCTCCTGAAGGTCTTTTATTCTACCTGATGGGACCGGAGACAACAGTTGTCACCCAGGACAGGCTGGCTAAAAGTCAGGACATGACTCAACCCATACCTCACTATTTCATCAAGTCCTCCCACAACACATACCTGACAGGTTGTTAAATGCTCCATTTACATCAGCACTCAGATCCTTTTACTCTTTTTAACCTATAAAGACCCAAACATCCACCGGTGACCTAAACCATTGACTGATTTTAACTGTCTAATATCTGTTGGTGAACTAATCCTTTCAATCCATGTAAATAATTGTTGTAAAATACTGTTTTTCAGCGTTTAATAGTCATCAGATATGACCTATTTGGACGTTTAGAGACTCTGTAGTTACCGTGGAAACACCGTCATCTTCTACAACATTGATTCACCAGTAAAACCCATGGAGTTGGATCAATGACAGTGGATGGAAATACTGGATTTATGTTCTGTTAAGGGGAGACTGGACTGAAAAAGACTAGATTTTATTTAATTACCCTCATGAGTGTCTACATGATCAGTGAATTAAATATAGGATTTTCACTGGAAAAAATGCAAAGTAAAGAAGACAATGTTACAATAAATGGTGATAAGTCAATAAAGAAACATTAAATATAGAGAAATAATCATTTGGGACCTGTCATTAAAGTAGCTCTGGGTCTTTATGGGTTAAGATTCTGTGTTGTAGTGTTTATACTGATGCTTAATTATAGACATTTAAGCTCAGACTGTGGCTGTTTTTTTTTTTTTTTGGTTGTATTTGGATTAATATTTACCACCTACAGCGGGTCAGTTCTCTGGCGTGTCATCTCCGGAGATGTACCGTCAGTGCCTGTTAGCTGGCTGCCGGTGTCTGGAGCTTGACTGCTGGAAGGGCAAACCTCCAGATGAAGAGCCCATCATTACCCATGGCTTCACCATGACAACTGAGATCCTCTTTAAGGTGTTTGCTTACATTTCTGCACCCTTCTCATATGTAAAATGTCATATCTGCCATTTTCACTGTCGCAAATCATTTGACCATCCATTGATCTTGTGAATTATAAATAATGGCAATGTAAATAAAATACCCATTACCCAAAAAACACAATTTCTAGAAGATTTAAAATTAAAACATGGGAAAAATAGAAACTTTTTTTGTTTTCTATGACCAACTCAAAAGAAATTAAATGTAATACCTTCAATACAAAAATTGAGACCCAAACATTAAATCATGCTTATTGTGGTATTAAATCTTTTTTCTTCAGACTTTTGAATCATTAGGGAATTGAAGATGCTAACTGTTAGCACTGTTAGCCCCCTCTTACTGTTACATGACTCATACTTCTCGACAGCACTGTCATTGTCAGTTAAAGTAAAAAGTTTCAAACCAACATGTGGAAAAGCTCCTTTTCAAAAAGCATGAATGTTTCTGTGTTTACTTATTATATGATTATAAGAATTCTGCCTGTAAATCTCATTAGGCACATCCCATTAAAGCTACAAACTGCCTTTTCACTGCACATGTAACTGTGTCCGTCCCCCCATCCCCCATACCCCCTCTCTGACTGATGCAGTGGCTCATTGATTAACCACAGATTTGGGTTTCTATTAGATTTCACAAAATGTCCTAACTTTTCTGGAACAAAACACCAAAAGGGACTATTAAAAGGATTATTTCATGATTTATTATTGCTCTTAATACATTTTTGCCTCATGGAGAGTTACACACCAGATAAACTGACAAATCAAATTTAGTCTCAAAAGAAATTTAACCCATCATACTTCAAAACAAACCTTATTTGTCTGTCTCTCATCCTGCTGCATATGAAAAACATATTGTATTGTTACCTGTTTTTTGTCAATTTTTTTTTACCTTGACAGATTAGTGTTTAAACAGAAATCTGTCTTAATTATTTGAATATTTTAGGTGTATGGTTTTTGTAAAATAAACAGATACAAGCTCTGCGTTCCAACCACCTGACTTTATCTAAATACTTCCTGGCTGAAGTCTGGGCCTTTTCTAGCCAAGCTCTTGTTTCCTGTAAGCACATTTTGCATTGTCTCAACATGACAGCTCCATGTAAACATTTGCCAGAAGGTGTTTATGCTGACTGAAGTGTGTCTTGAGTAATATAGATCAAAATAAACTTGCAGATTCAATGATTATCATTTATTCATATCTATGCGCGCAAGAGGGACGTAAAAGAAGAAGAGTCTGTAGGCTTAAAGCTACAAAGTTAACACACAAACACAGACATACACAGCCAGCATTGCACCTCCTCCGTCATCCTCTCACACTCAATACTTCCATTTAAGGGCAGTCAGAGCTCCACAGTCCCAAGGGCCCAGACAAAACACCTCCGTCCAGTTTACTGTCAGTCCCTTGATGTGATAGGTTTGGAGATTACTTCAGGGTCCTGCATTAAAGCAAACAGCTCTGCACTTTGTCATGTTGTTTCTCTTCATATCTCCACAAATAGATGTGATGGGTGGAGTCTGCTTATTTCACATTTGGTGTGATTTACTCACTCTGATTGTATGTTTTTCCTCTGCTGTCTGCTCTTGGACGTTTTCTGTTTTTCATTCCTTCTATACTTATCTTAACTGATGTAAAATACAAGCCAAAAACATTTCTCTTTGTGATGCATGACAGGATGTAATTGAAGCGATAAATGAGAGCGCCTTCAAGACATCACAGTACCCTGTTATCCTCTCATTCGAGAACCACGTTGACTCGTAAGGGCTTTTGCACGAACTGATCCTGTGTTAACACAATGCCATTATATCAAATGTAATGCTTATATGGAGCATATTGAGGATGTAATTGAACCTTTCATTTTGGCAGTCACATCAAAAAGTAACAGGTGTTTCTGTGTTTTGTTCCAGAGTGAAACAGCAGGAGAAGATGGCCAACTACTGCAAAACCATATTTGGTGATGCCCTGTTAACAGAGCCCCTGGACAAATACCCTGTGAGTGTACTGCTGCAGCACCCCCCACTGTCAAAGCAGACTAGACAAAGTTTCTGTATGCAATATTTGTTAAACAGCACTTTGGGAGACAAATTAAATAAAGGATTATCATATTATCCTGTGTGAGTCACCTGGGTTCTACATTCTAAAGGGAATACACAATGTGACATAGTTAAAGTTTTGTGTTTGTTGGCTTCCTTATCTCTGTCGGACATGATCCTCCCAGGCTCCTCTACCCATTTATATATAATGTATATCAGCAGCCAGCGTCTGCCTCACCTCCTCGCTGCTGTGTGTGTCCAGAAGGGAGGAGGATGAGCTTGTTGTTTGCATTTGTGAAGCAGATAAAGCACATGTTTAACTCTATCAAACAGCATCAGAACAGCAGCCAGGGTTAGAAAATTGGCTCACAAGTCATCAGTTGACATTAGAAACCACCATCTGAGAAAAAATGAAAAATTGAATCTCTGTATTTTATGTTTTCATGTGTATTAAATGCTCAGTGTGTAAGATTTTGGCAAATTTCAGGTAAAAAAAACAACAACAAAACAATTAAAAAAAACAGTTATATGAACATGGGCTTACAGCAGTGCCATGCAAAATGTTAATTATTATAAATTACTTTTCCAACCAAGTTTGACAAGTATGAGAGATGAGTGCGCTCTCCAAATTAAAAATAAATCAGACAAATGACGAATAACATGTTCAATTTAAAGACCTCAACTTTGTTTAATTTTTTAAAGCATGTTTGATATAAATATGAAATAATAAATATTTTACGGTCACTTGGAATTCAACAAAAGGGAAAATTAAAAGGTTTTTAGTACAGTCAACCAGTAGTACCTTCATGGTTCACTAGAGGGTTACAGTAATCATATCTTTGGTATAACATCAGCTGTAGATAAGACTGGTTGTGGTTTTGATGCCTTTATGTCTACAGAGAGAGCCCCATCTGTAGATACTGTATATCAAGACTTATATCAAAGAAAAGTCAAAGCCAATGCTCATATTGATCATCTTACAAATGTCCATTTTCTCACTACTAGTTAGAGTTCATATTGTGTCATTCATTAGGTGGAGTTTTGTGGGGAAAAATTGGTTCTGTGACCATTATTCTGCAACTATCAGGTCGATGTAACTCAAATTGATTTCATATCAATTGTCTAACAATTCTCTTTCTTCATGCCACCACCTTGAGTTTACATGATGCCGTATTTTGACATCAGGTGGTGTGTTTTTTTCCAAATGTTTAGGGGAGCTTTTGCTGATTTTGAGTGTTCCATGAATATTATTGTCACTTCTGTTGAAAAAGTTATTAACAGGGGAAATTATTAGTAGATATATTAGGCCCATCAAGCTCAAATTTGGTTCATATCAATCATCTAAACATATCTATCTTTTCCTTGTTACTCAAAGCTTAGTTGATGTCATATTGCACATTGTGTGTACATTGTGTTGACTATTTGTTCTATTATATACCAGAGGTTTGGGGGGATTTCGGGGCTATACCCTTACTGTCTGCCCCCAGCGTAAGCCCGATTATATAGATGTGGAGCAGATTTACTAACAGCTAAACAAGAAAGCCTGTATTGGACAAAATAAACACTAACAGTAATTATCTATATTAATGTATCTGGTGGCCACCGTAGGGAAGGGTGAGGCGACAGCTATTGTAATAGCAATTTCACCATTAAATATTACACAAGTTATAAATATTCACTGTGTAAAATGCATGCATTTTCCTGTGCTAATATGAAATCTGAGTGTGCCAGGGCCTGCTTATTGATGTTAGCTAACTTCATTTCTAAGTTAACAGTAGTAGTATTCAAAAACTTCATAGCAACAACTTTAATGGAATATGTGACTAGAATCTTAAACATCAAAATGGAATACAGACTGTTATTGTGGAAGTACATAGGAAATGAAATAGGCTTAGAAATAGAGTTAGTGAGCATCAAAAGGTTGGGCAACATAGAATACGCATCACAGACTTAA
This sequence comes from Maxillicosta whitleyi, assembly GCA_029822895.1. Classification (NCBI taxonomy): domain Eukaryota; kingdom Metazoa; phylum Chordata; class Actinopteri; order Perciformes; family Neosebastidae; genus Maxillicosta; species Maxillicosta whitleyi. The sequence goes on along the minus strand of JAPSES010000105.1, from coordinate 11,131,718 downwards.
GGCAGGTTAACAAATGTAAAAACAAAAAATGAACTTTTACATGTACTTTTTTACAAATAAGAATCTAATCCAATGCAATGAACTGGTGACACAATCAGGGTGTACTCCACCTTCACCCGATGGTAGTTGGGATGGGCTCCTGTTGGTGTCAGTTCCAAAAATGAATAAATGAAGGATGCACACATCTTACGTATGAATGTTTTAACTTCCTTTTCCTTCCCAAAGTGTTGCTTCACCTCCTCCACACTAACAGCCACACATGTTTTATTTATCACTAATATTTAGCTGAAACCAGGCCAGCAGATCCCCAGTCCTGCTGAGCTTATGGGCAAAATCCTAATCAAGAACAAAAAGGGCAGCCATGATAAACCAAACCAGACAAAGAAAACCAGCACAACATCCAGCGAGCAGAACACAACCACAGCTGCACCCGCCCAAGACCCAAACACTGCATCCCCGGATCCTGCTAACCCAGCACCCAGCACCCAGGAAAATACAGGTTGACTCAACAGACCCAGAGCTGAATTCAATTACAGCTTAAAAATATGTCTGTGTGGTTATTTTTAGACGCTACTGACATTATGTACTGTTTACATGTTTGATCAGAGGGAGACGCAGCTGTGGAGGACACTGAGGAGCAGGAGGAGACAGAAGAACAGGATGAAGAGAAAATGAAAACATCAGATGAGGTAGAGGATGACAATACTGATGACATTTTTATTGCTGTAGATGATGCGCGTCCAACCAGAATGATTCAGACATCAGTTAACGTCCTGTCAATCTCCCACAGGGCACAGCTGGACAAGAAGTAACAGCATACGAGGCAATGTCCTCCCTGGTCAATTACATCCAGCCCAACAAATTCATCTCTTTTGACAATGCCAGAAGTATGTTTTTGCTTTTGTTGTTGCAGATAAACGTAGACCACATAAACTGGTAAACAAATCAAAGTCAATATATGTTATGCAACTCTTCCAACAATTCTGTCTTCCTTCAGAGAAAAACAAGAGTTACGTCATCTCATCTTTTGTGGAGACCAAAGGGGAGGCAATGATGTCCAAGTCTGCCGTTGAATTTGTTGAGTATCCTTTGAGAGAGCAGAACTCCTGCAGATGTTAAGCCTCAAAATAGGGCAATCTGTGTTTATAGAGGCTAAATGTGGACAAAGAAAACTCTAAAATTGCCCAAAATTGTGCAGTTTCTTCCTTTACTGTTTTTTTCCAGATACAACAAGAGGCAGATGAGTCGGATTTACCCTAAAGGGACAAGAATGGACTCTTCCAATTACAGTCCACAGCCTTTCTGGAACGTAGGCTGCCAGCTGGTGGCGCTCAACTACCAGACGATGGGTAAACAAACACATGCACTCACTGTATATTATTTCCACATAATATCAACACAGTCAAAAAGGATGCATTACTTCATTTCACATACTGCTTTCCCACTGTCTTAGACATATTTGCTGTCATGTTGTGTTTTTAAACCTGAGCTTCTTCTTTTCACCACAGTAGGTCAGTGTTGCACTTTTCTGAGTTGCACAAAGCTTGCACCAGGCCAAACTCTGCTGCTCTTTCTGCTAAAGAGAGGGGGCATGAATGGGCTGTGTCTATTTTCAGATTTCCCCATGCAGCTGAACATGGCTATGTTTGAATTCAACGGGAGGACCGGGTACCTACTCAAGCATGACGTTATGCGTCGCAGTGACAAGAAGTTTGACCCTTTCTGTGACAGGATTGACACTGTTGTGGCAAGCACACTGACCATAAAGGCAGGTTCATGGAACTGCGCCTCTTTCACTTTTCCACCCAAGTGGTGTGTTTAAAATAGAGCTGTCAGTGCCTGTGCAATCTAAAATAATGACCAAGCAATGAAATGCATAGCTGACAGCTGTTTTTATTCTTCTAAATTAAGTAATAAATGAGCCTAGATAGCCTGTGGACATCTGTATGTGTGTGTGTGTGTGTGTGTGTGTGTGCAGCCATTTTTGCCTGCTTTTCCATAATAATATAAGCTTCCTGCTGTGACTAATACATGGTTCCTGGTATTTGGTAGACTCTGCATGAGTGAGAAAGTAAGCTATTTATATCTACTGAATATGGATCAACCCAACAGGACAGGTTCATTCTCTTGACTAATTTGTACATGTAGGTCATCAAATCTTGCACACCTGTCTCTCCAGATCTACTCAGGCCAGTTTCTGTCTGAAAAGAATGTAAAAACAGGGGTGGAAGTAGAAGTGATTGGGTTGCCAGGAGACCCAAAGAAGAAATATCGAACCAAATGGAGTACCACACCCAACGCCATTAACCCAGTATGGAATGAAGAGCCTTTTGTCTTTGAGAAGGTGTCTGTCTACATCATGTGTTATAAAATGCACAAATGCATGAGGCTGAATGTGCCTCTGTGAGGTTACTCATTAAAATGGAATGCACTGCCGCTGGTTATCTTAATAAATGAACATCTTTTGTCATGAATAGATCCTACTCCCAGAAATGGCTTCTCTGAGGATCGTAGTGCATGAAGAGAATGGGAAATTTGTGGGACACAGAATCATCCCTCTTGATGCTATACAATCAGGTCAGTGAGAAAATAAGACAGCTCAAGGATCATGTAATACAAACATGTAAATCACAAACGTGCTGCTCAGCTACTTTATCTATCAGGTGGTTATTGATTTGTGTTTAATTCACTGAGGCGTTATGCCTTGCAGGCTTCCATCACATCTGTCTTCGGAGTGAAAGCAACATGCCTCTCACACTGCCTGCTCTCTTTGTTTACATCGAGGTCAAGGACTACATTCCTGCTGCCTTTGCAGGTGCATGGCTTTTCATCCTGTGTTCATGCAAATGCTCAATCTCAGCTACAACTGAATCAGTTTTTATGATGGCGACAGCTGGGGACAGGATTCTAGTGTAGTTATCATGTGTGCAGTTTAATATACTCTTTTCACATATGTTTCCCTTTGTTTGATAGTGAATTACAGTATGTATTACTGCTGCACAGTGCACTGACACATTTGATTCTGCTTTAGATTTCACAGATGCCTTATTTAACCCAACAAAGGGGACAGAGAAAACCTCAAAGACACCAAAAGAGGTAACAAAGAGCATTCAAAGCAAACTTAGCTCGGGTAGAATTTACGAAAACTGATATCCCTAATGTCTGCAGACAGCTAGACTTCCTAAATTGTTTGTTCTGCCTTTTTTTTATGTGCATGCAGTCATCCTCTGATTACATTTCTCCATATGAGCTGCCTCTAGTGGCTCAAACCCCTGGTGAAAAAGTTGAAACTAAGGCAATTGAAGCTCCTGCAGCAGGTAATCAAGCTTGTGAAGGGATCATTTCACTCCTTTTTTATTTTATTTTATTTTATTATTTTTTTACCCATGACCTCAAACAAAAGTTCATACAACTGTCATTTGGGGTTAGGCTTAAATGCATGTACAGAGATGTAATTCGATTAAACATTTTTGCCCCGCCCCCTGAAGGGGAGGCAAGGGGTATTGTTTTTGGTTCAGTTTGTTTGTTTATTAACACTCTAGCAGCAAAACTATTGGGTAATAGATTGCTAGTGACCCAGAATATATTTACATTTTGGGAAAAGTAGGCTACAGTTAAATATTTTTATGAATTAAAAAGAAAACAATCTTCTCCAATTATCACGGGTGAAATTTTAAAAGTCTATGAAAATGTCAATTTTGCTCAATTTACTTCAATTTACTTCAAACTTGGTACATATATAGAGGCAACTGATATGCAGACATCTCCACATGCATAGACATGCTGAATCCATGCCAATATAAGCTACAATACGTGCAAGGGGAGGGGTTTGTTGTGGCTGACATCACTTATTTTGTTTCTGTTTAGCATAATTTCAAACATGGCTCAAATGTAGTGTTAAACTTAACCTGTAAATGATTCTCATGCTTTTGTATGATTCCTACTTCTGATATGTGGCTGTGTCAAGATGCCGAAAAGGCCTCTGATCCTACACCTCCTGTCGATGAAACAACACCACAGTCATCTGACTCCAGTGCAGAAGAAAAGAAAGAAGATGCTGAAAAAGAAGCTGAAGCTCCACAACCTTCACCAGAGCCTGCTCAACCTCCTGATGTTCCTGTTACTGATGCTCCTGCACCAAACGCAGATGAAGGCACATCTGAACTTGCTATTCCTCCTGATTCCAATGAGCCTGGCCTTGTTACAGAAGTATCCCCAGAACCTGAGGCAACACCTGAAACCAAAGAGGAGCCAGAAAGTGAGCCCAGTGCAAACCCAGAGCCTGTTTCAGACGATAAACCTGCAGAAGAAAATGTCACCCTTGATGAGGAGATTCAAGGAGAAGTTGCTGTTGTGGTTGAAGCCTGTCCAGCAAGCACTTCACCTGAGTCTGCAGGATTAAGTGACTCATCTCAGCCGCCTGCATCCAGTGAAGGTAATACTACATGAAGTGCATCATATTCTACACTCATCATCATTTGCTTTCCATCAATACAGTGGATGTAAAAAGTCCTCGAGGAGTTTCCTTTGTTGAATAGATTTTTTAAAAAAAAGCATATTCTTTGTTGATATAAATGGGAAAACTCACAACAAAGTCCCATGGTATTGTTATGTATTTTTATTCTGCAGAACTTTCAACTGTGACTACTGAAGAACTGACACAGCACAAGAACTATCTGAAGGTCACCAAGCGTCAGGAGAAAGAATTGAAAGAAATAGAGAAGAAGTTTCAGAAAAAAGGAGAGGATCTGATTCAGAAGTACTCTGACTCCTTCAAGGCTATCAAGAAAAAGGCTTCATCAATGAAGAAAAAAGAGTGAGTTCTTTTTTTCATCATCTTGTTTTCATTCTAGATTTTTAGTCTCAGTTTCCAACAGACTCATAGTTTGAGAAATTCTTTGGCAACAAGGGTTAGAGGTTTCGCTGTAGAAGTGGCACCAGGTAATAACTAGAGCGCTAATATCCATCTGTCCAGTTATTTATGTTTAGTCATTCACCAAAGATGGTGGTGTTTTCTACAAGGTGGCAAAAATGTCTGTGACATTTTAATATTGACCTACTAATCAAGTTGTTGTTGTTTTGGTCAGGCTCACTATTGAGATTATATTAACAAGTACAGAAAATATTATTTGACTAATGTGTTTTTCTAGTTGAGGCAGAATTATTACTAAATTAATAAAGGCTGCAGTGCTTTTTGTGCACAGCGCCCCATGGTAAACTTCCATGACAAAGCATATATGTATTCAAGGCTAAATACACACTGCTCTGTTGTTTCCTTTTTGTGCATTGAGAGACAGAGACTGTCAATAAATTTCACTCGCTTACTGTATATTACGCTGTGTTGTATTATGTTGCCTAACGTTATGTGTTCTCCAGGGGAGGGGGAAACACATCTGACTCTGGTGTGAAGACAGAGCGAGTGCAGGAACAGAAGGAAAAAATGCACACTGAGCTGCAGGCTCTGTGGACTGAGCAGCATGATCAGCTGAAAAAGAAGAAAGAGCAGTGTGCTACAGAGGTTAGAATACATGTTTCTTATATAAGCGGTGCAGTTTTCAGTTCAAACATGTATTATTATCAACTTCTACTGCATCCATTTTAGCTTTACAAAGCTTTTTCAGCTCATTGCATTGGATTTTTGCTCCTAGAGACTAAATCAAAAGCAAAATCTTTAGATCCAAAAAAAAAGAAAGATAGAGAAGTGAATATTGGTATTTGCAAGGTTCATTACACAAGATCAGTAGCTTTACCTGAGACAATAGACAGGACTTGTACTTAAGCATAGGATCACATTACTTTTTCCACGTCTACAGGTCATGACTGAATGGTATGTGTGTCATTTTACCTCCCAAATGACTTTACTAGCATTTACTAAAATGATTTTTTTTTTTTACATCAGAATGTCTGGAAGTCATTTTAATATGTTTCAAATTAAATAACATTATTGTTTCTCACTGTCCAAAGTGTTAAATGTGAAACTCTAAAGTGTCTTTCTTGTTTTGTCTGTTGATAATAATCCAAAAATATGCAATATGGATCAAGATATGTCATATTATTATCTTTCCAATTTATTATTACAGTATTGGGTGCAAATATAGATATTTTTTAAAAACCATGGCACACATGAGCATGGAAGAGGCTCTAAACTAAACTCTGCGTATCTCTTTTTTTTGCAGCTCAGTTGTCAAAATCTGTGAGACTCACACCACAATGCAGTGAATAAATTACCATTTTTACCTTTTCACATTTTTAGAGGTATTTTTTCCCACTTTGGTTGCACAGGTATCATAACATATTATAGACCATTGCATTGTGGTAGTCTGGTATTATTATGTTATTTTGTGATTCCCACCTCTATTTGTAACAGTAATCATCAGACACGTGCTTATAACCGAAGCACCACTGACCCCATACTCATGTGTACTCATCATCATTAGAGTGTCTAATGTCGGCCCAAAATAGGATTCATTTGCATTGCTTAGAATGCATCCACATCTCTCCTGTAGCACTTAATTTTACCGTTGTGTGCTTTGTTTCTGCAATCACAGCCAAGCAGTCAGCACAGATGCTCTATTGATTATGCATCAGACCCAGGTGCACGGGGGTGCTCTTAGCATAAACTCTAAATCTAAGTGGTCAATCAGGTCAATTTTCAAGGTTATCACCTCATGACATGCAGAGCACAGTGTTGTGGAGCAGTGACAGCAAGTGTTTCACAGGGGCAAGCACTCAAGATCAAATGTAAAAGCAGAGTTCATGCAAATTAACTCTCTCTCTCACTGTCTATTTCTTTTTTTTTTAATTAAGAGGAGGAAACTGAATCATGCACAATGTGGACACTGTTCAGGGTCATTCACAACTAACTTTCTAGCCTGTACTGACTCTGATACATCCTTCTTTCCTTGTGACAGAGGCTGGCCAAACTGATGGAGATGGCCACAGAGAGACACAGCAGTGAGCTAAAAACCCTGGAGAGGTGTGACCACACATACAACACATTTGGGACATGCTGTACACACTGAGAAAGAGTACAGAGCTTTGCTGAGTCTATCCAATCTGTGACTTGAAATTTTGGTGCTACACTGGCTGCATGTGTGTATGTGTGCGTGTGTGTGTGTGTGTGTGTGTGTGCGTGTGATCTGTGGTGAAACATTTGACATTTTGCAAAGAGAAAACCCCAAATGATGAATGACTCGGGTCTTCGGTGTCTACGTGTGTGTTATCCTGGGTCCCCACCTGGCAGATGGTTATCTAAGGACAAACATTATCACACAGGTGTTTAAACAGACGCACAGAAGCAAAGGCAGCTCTGGTCAACTACCTGTCCACACATCACATTTAAGCCTTCTTTCCACTGTAAAGGAAAGGTCACATTAGACTGGCACTGGTCTGTGACTCATGTTTACAATGCAAAAACAGTAGTAGAAAGAGGCCAAATACTCAATATAATCAGATTGTATTGATTTATAGAAAGATATCTGTCAGTGGTTTAAGCACAATTCTTTGGGCCACAGTTGATTTATTAAAAATATAATAAGTTTACAACAATAATAGGCCTTGAAACTAGAAAAAGAAATATCAGGAAGTCACACGCAACTGAAACAGTTATTTAAAGTAGATGTAATTTTATTAAACTGAACAGATACTATATTTCTAATAGTATTTTCCCATTTTCCAGAAAAAAGTGTTTTGTTTTTTGCCTGAAATTCCTTTTTTTTTTTTTAAATAAGTCTTCCTTCTACTATAAAGAAAAGATCACATCAAAAAATCACACCAAAAAATTAAAAAATGGATTCTTACTATGGATTTAGAGATGTTGTTAATTTTTGTTTTGTGTGCAGTGAAAGCAAAGAAACTAAGAAGAAATGTCATTCAAAAAAGTAAGCATGACCTTCAGTTCTGTTTCCATTCAGTAGCATTATTATACACTGTAGAGAAGTGTAAACAGACAAATCACAAGCATCTTAATGGCATTTCAGTTACTAAAGTGATGATTTTGTGATGAAACCTTCAAGAGGTTTAAACTGATTCAAAATAATTTCCTTCTCAGGCTGAAAAGGACAATGAGTGTGGAGATGTTGGATGAAACGAATCAGTCGGATTCTTCTGTAAGTATAAAATCAGTGTGTTTTGAACTTTACAGTATTCACCATGACCTAGAACACTACTAATGACACAGCTCACTCAGTCACTGATCTGTGTAACTATGGTAACAAAGAGGACATAAGTCTAATAAAACGTGGTAGGAAAAAAAAAAACAACAACAACACCTTAGGCATGTAGCTACGCTTTCTCTGGCACATCTGCTCACATGTTCACACGCCCACATATTGCTTTCACATATACACACATTACTGCCATGTGAGCATACATACTCATCCACCCTCGTACCACCCACACTCACACAACAAACACACAGATACGTACACAAAGACATGCACCTTTTTACCCAGTGAGTAAAGTGCAGCAGGCCCTGACCATAGGCCAGGTTTGTCTATTACTCAGAAGCTGTTTACAGGGAACGGGCTAATCCATGTGTGGTCGATGACTCACTGAGCTCTGCTGTTGCTCTGTTGGCTCATCAAGATTCAGACCTGCTGTATCTGGGTTAAAGACCTGGCCATTTCACCCTGATCCTCCCTGATCGACTCCAATTGTGTGGCAACAAACCACCTTTATCCCTTCTCGCATTAGGGTCGTAGTCCAGCTCATTTTGATCTACGTAATCAGCACTTGCCCATTAATTACACCGAGTATTTATAACACAATCACTTGTTTAATCAGTACAGCTTCAGTATTGAATGCCTCGATGCAATAGGGGCTGTGTAACTGAACTGGACAAGCCCAACCTGTTGTGACTTAACTCTATTGATTTTCTTGCTCTGGTTGCCTCCCATGGGTGCTTTCCTCTCTAGATATGCACACATTCACTCACAGGAAGAAACCTGAGCAGATGAACTGCTTATATCCATGCAAACACTCTGTATCTCTCACTTGATACAACTTGCACACACACCACTGATCAATAATGTTTTTTCGTACCAACATGTTGCATTTTATTTTATTGCCCTGTTACAGTCCTCAGATTACAGTCCTCAGCAAGAAGCGCTGATGAAGAAACAAGCTGCTACGCTGGAAGAGATCAAGGCTCTAACTAATCAGGTACATGTACGGACTCAAAGACACATGATTTTATTCCTCAGAGGATAGTGCTGACTTACATCTAATCACCAGAAACATGTCTTTACCTTAAAGGTTCAATGTGTTCAAAATGATGTTTTCATTAGTGTATAACCATGAGAAAATAAGAGCCACTGTGTTTTCATTATCCAAGACCTAGAGCTAATATCATCCAGTGTTAATGTGCTTTACACTGTAGATTATTTAACACCAGCTCTTTGACACAACGGGAATTCACTCATTATGTATTTATATACTTTTTGGTTTGCACTCATTAACACCTTCTTCTTAATGATGCTGACACTATTTGAGTGTGGATCAGAGTTAATGTACTTTTAAGCAGGAGCCCAGTACAGACAGCTTAAACCAGTGTTTTTCAACTCCATGTACGGTTGTCTGGAATTCATAATTTCTTGTATTTGATTTAAAAAAAAAAGAAGAAAATACTTTTTAATGATCCAATTATATTTCATTATAATTAAAACACCCCACATTTTCCTCATAAAAATGAAGCATAATTAAAATTCAGGATCTGAGAGGGCATATTTTGATTGACCCGATCATGTGACCATATACGTTACTATGCATCAACCTGTCCAGACACCATCGCAGTCAGCAAACCAAACCAAACAGAGAATGGGAAGACTTCTTCACCCGCCTGGCCCCTCCATGACCAAGAGAAAAAATGTCTCTGTTTTGAATATCTGTTGCCGCCAGAATTTGTGATGTTAAAATAAGGTCACGAAGCAAAAAAGATTGAGAACCATTGGCTTAAACACTGTCTCTAATAATGATCTGTTATAGGTTTTATGGTTACTACAGTCCCAGTTTCGAACACAGAGTCTGAGGAGACTAAACAGAAGTGTAACAGGCTCAACAGGAAAAACATCATATCTGGAGCAAGTTAATCATTTGCTTTAGATCCATTTTTGATTCTTGAAAGCACTCGTATCTCACACAGTGTCATTTGGAAAACCATCAGGACTTATCTAACTTATCACATTAGGAAAAGAACATAAAAACATTGAAGGGCACAAATATATGTCCCACAAGCTGATTCTCTAAAGGGGTATATGTAGTATTATTACTGTTAAAAAATGGAGTGTTTAGAATCAATAGTTAGATTGTAAGAATATGCAAGGAATATATTTACCCCAAGGGTTATGTGACCACCAGAGGGAGTAGGGGGTCACTCTGCTGGTCTGAAAATGAACATCACAGGGTCTGTGGCCAAAGGAGATGGATGAGAACTGTTTAGAGACAACCTTTAGTGTCAAAGTAAATGATAAAGTGATGAAGTTAGAAGCACTGTTGTTGTTTGAGCTCTAAATGAAAAGAATGGAGTTTGATTTGGATTTTTCTACATGGATGAGTTTGATTATGAAACTCATGAAGGTATAAAGTTATTATGTCAGGTTATTATCGTTGATAAATTGGCCACAGTTTAGACTAAACTGTGACAGTTCTGACCTTATTTGGACAAATTCAAATTCAGATCTGTAGTGCAGCTATTGACAACACAAACCTTATAGAAATATGGAGGTGATTTGGGGTTTTACTGTGGTTGTTTCCTAATGTAATGTAATGCAATCTAATCTAACAGAATCAAAAGTAATGCAATGTAATGCGATGTAATCTAATGCAATCTATCAGAGCTATAATGTAAACTATCATCTGATGCAGTACGTGAAAGTTATAATACCATGTTATTTTGACCTGCTGTGTAACTGACTACATGTTTTTGTTTGAAGACATAAGTTTAATAATGCCATGATACAGATGTGTGTAACCATTAAGCTTTATTTGTTATTCAGTGACTGATACAGTCTGTGGATACATAGCATTGATTCAGTGGTAGTTTCTCTGGTACACAACCTCATCCTGCTTTGATAGTTCAGAATATCAATACTACTTCTTCTAATATAACCCCTGTGATCCTCCACTGTAAGTACAGCCTCCTGTCAGCTGTTCACCAAAAGGGTTACATATTCATTTGGCCAGTGCAACCAGGAAGTACACATCTAGTAAACTACAAGTTAAAAACGATTAAAACAAAATACTGTCATAAACCGCATAGCATGGTATGAATATTATATCATGATAATATTTTTTTCTTTAAAATTCAGAACATTTTGCTGTAATCACTGTTTAATATTATGTTTAAATTATTTTTACTTTTTATTTTGTATTTTTACATTTTATTACAAGGTATAATTGAACATTCCCTGAGACAAAATCTGTAACAATTAACAGAGAAATGGGGGGGGGGGGGGGGGTAATATAAATAAATATACAAAGGTACTTTTACACAACTTTGACAATGTAAATGAATGT
>JAPSES010000105.1:11060771-11114976 GCA_029822895.1 Maxillicosta whitleyi | reverse complement strand
TCCATTAAATGAATATTTAAAAATTATATCAAATATGCAAGTAATAACACATGTCCAGTAAAGTGTAGGGGGCCTAGTAGTGGAGTTTCAGCTTTAATTCAAGGGGTTTAACAAAAATATTGCATTTACCTTTTAGGAATTACACGTATTTTAAACACAGTCCCATCATTCTCAGTCTCAAATTTAATTGAACAAAATGGTGATTGTTATAAGTATGAGAGTTGTTCTTAATATTAAGATGAAAATCCTTTGCAGTCAGTGACTATCTGAAGTCTGGAACCCACGAACATCGCCAAACACTGTGAGTTTCCTCCCTGGAGATGTTTTATTAAGCTTTCAGTTGCTGCTTGTTTGTGGGTGTATCTGCCTTCAGTTTAGTCTTCAGTAACTGGAAAGCATCTTACAATGGGTTGAATTTAATGAATTGAAAAGTACACAGATGCAAAATTGCTGAATCTGTGTCATTGTCCAAATATATATTCAGAACTGTGCTAAAGTCCCAGGCCAACATTAGGGTTGTTGTTTTAGTACATTGTGTAAAGTTCTAATGTTTCAGGGGAAAAACAGCTTCTGTGAAACAAAGTGGTACTTAGTGTGACCTTCATTTGGATTTAATGCATTTAATTAAGTCAATATACTTAACCAATAAGGACCCAGTGTGACTTTTGTGGCACTTCCCAAATAGTTTTTTTCTCTATTTAATCTTTCCTAAGTGATTTATCACCATTTGTTACAATATCACACTCAGAATTTTGCATTTTTTTCAATGAAAATCACCTATTTTCCTATGTTTAATTGACTGATCATATAAATGTTCATAAAAGCTCAGGGTAAAATCAAAGGTTATTATATCAAAACAGAGAAAAACTAAATTAAAAGTGACTTTTTCAGTAAAATCTCTCATTAACTGAACATAAACCCAGTGTATCCGTCCACTGTCATTGATCAAATTCCATGGGTTTTGGAGACTCAATGTTGTAGAAGATGATGGTGTTTCCATGGTAACTACAGAGTCTCTGAATGTCCAAATGGATCATATCTGATGATCATGAAACAATGACAAACCAATTATTTACATGGATTGATAGAATTAGTGGATTAGCAATTTAGAACAATCGATGCTTTTGATTGACGGTGGACGTTTGGGTCTTTTCTGGATTAAGTTTATAAACTTCAAATATAAGGCGCAAGAAACAAAGAAAAGTCATAATTGTTCTCATGTGTGAATATGGGTCTAAAGGGGACATGAATTTATTATTTAACCCTCAAAGATCCAAACAGCCAGCAATGTAAAATGTAATCTGAGCTAAAAATGTTTTAGTAACTTTTGCAGCTATAACCATATAAATATGTTTTAATAATTTGCTTAAAATTCAGCTTTCTCATTGCATCAGATATAACTCATTTGGATGAACAGAGCCTCCATAGTGAACATGGAATCATTGATTCATCAATAAAACCTGTGTAGTCTGACAAAAGGCAGTGGTTGGAGATGTTTGTTTTTACATTCATTCTATCAAAGTCTTCTTTTACAGTTTTCCAAATACCTTTGAATTTACTCTGAGATGTTATGAACATCTGTATGATCAGTAAATGAAATATAGGAAAAATACCTAGGGGATAATGTTAAAACAAAAATAGACAAATCACTTTAGAACGGTTAAATGTAGAGGGAAGGATCATTCTGGTTGCTACACAAATAGTTGTAGGTCTTTAAGGGTTAAAAAGTAACATAATAATTGACAGTGGCTGCAAAGATAGACCTATTTTTTCCTTTTGCAGTTCTGCCATCCCATTTTAATTCTGCAAAACAGACAACAATATAAAACTGTAAGCCTAAATTCTGTAGCATGCAGGAATAAAACTGCATTTGCTGAGAAAGCACTAGTTACTTATAGTGTCAGATAAGCAAAAGGAACAAGGATGTGTAAAGTACAGTGTGAAGAGTGAATTACTTCTCGGTTTTTTCTTTTAGTTTCCTGTGTAAAGCGAGTGTCATGATCCACAGTCCATCTTGGCTTGGAGTGGATACCATCCTGAGAGAATATGAAGCACCCACACAGCCCACGTATGCACCACCTGCTAAGCCTCCACATTCACAGGCAGTGTGTGTTTATCTCTGCATGTTGCATCATTCTGTGGCCTGCATGCTGTATTTTATATGCTGCTGCTGAAGACATAAAACCCAAAGTCATGGCTCTGTTTGAGAAAGTTGCAATAGAATACAGTAGTTTTTGCATGCATGCATTCAGCTAATTTCAGAGCATTTGTTTTTCTTTGTTTCCTAAGATACATATTCCTATTGAAATGTTTATTAAAGCATAATAGCCTAAAGGGATTTCAGGTCTGCAGTCAGTTAACATCTTCTGTTTGTTATGTGAGCCCTAAGCACCAGTATGAAACACATGTGCCTTCTCACAGACATACGTTAAAGACTGACAATATATTAACAACAGTGTAAATACATATTAATAATAATAATAATAATAATAATAATATACATGAAAGCAGAAAAGTAAAAGATATCAGTGACAGCAAATTACAGTAAAATGCAGACTAAGTAAGCACAGCACCAGCATATATTTGGATATTCACACAAAAACATTTATACCAGCTCTGCTCTAATGACTGCTTACATTTGCAGGCTCCAATGTTCGCCAGACAATAAAATTCATGTCTTCCAGGTCATGTAGGGTGATTAGTTTTTGCATCATGTGGATATCCTGCTGTCTGGTGATGTTTCATCTCAGCCTCACCCTCTCTGGGGTGACAGCATCTGTCTCATCCCGACTTAAGAGCACAAGGACACAACAGTTGTATTCAAACTCGGCAGCTGATTTCACTGTTATGTAAGTACATCAAAACCTGATATGAACTGCAGACAATGAGCTTTCTGAAATTTTTTTTTAGGCGTCACACACTGAGATAAGTTCATGGCACACAGTGACATGGGAAATGATTGCTACTGTGCAGAAATAGCTCAAGAGACTGAAAAGCTTAATAACTGCTTTGATTCAAAATAGAAAGGAATCTGATTTAGCCTCCATAGTTTTAAAACTTTTAACCCAAATCAGAACACATTTGCTATTTGGCAGACACACCAGTCTGATGACCTCTGACATGAACTATAAATGCAAGAAAAGGGCAATTTAATATAACTACTTATGAGAATCAAAGTGAAAAAGTAAATTACTTCAAATATTTTCGGGTTATCTCAGACTTGAAAGTAAAATCTGATGCACATATAAGGAAAAAAATCTAAAACTATCAAGGTCAGTCTTGATTGTTTTACCCACAAAAGCAGCTCTAGTATAATGTACATGCTGTGATTTCATCCCATTTTTCATTTTGCAAAAACATCTGGGGCCAAGCAACCCAAACTACAATGAAAACTATAGTCAGTAAATACACACCTTAAAAACCAAAGGCAAATAAAATGGTACCATCAGAAATGACTCTATTAAATTTAGAGAAAATTGTCATATGTGTCATTTATGAAACTGATCTTTGAGCATGTTAACAGTCTTGAATCAGAAAAATTTGGTCAAATGATCTTAAAACAATATCAGCTTGTTAGTGGAGACACAAAACCAACAAAATGCAAAACAACATTCTGGTAAAGGTCCTCAGATCTGGAAAATCTCAATACTGTAAACAAAAACATCAGCTAATTTAAATGTTTTTAATAATAATGCAAACCTGTGGCACCAGCAAAGACAAGTCTATTAAGTAGGGATGTCCCGATCACGTTTTTTTTGCCTCCGAGTCTGAGTCATTTGCTTTTGAGAATCTACCGATACCGAGTCCCAATGCGATACTTGTATGAAACATTATGAAATGATCTAAGAGCAAGAATAAGATCCAGGATGTCCCTTATAGGGCTGTGCAATTGCCTCTAAATTTTATATTGTGAATTGTCATTGTGTGTGTGTGTGTTGGTAAATGTGTATTAAATGGACATTTTGTCCGAATACACACCGACACAAACAGGACATTTTGAATTAGCAGGACAGGGGCCATTAGCTGATTGTTATTAGCAGGCATGCTAATCAGTGTAGACTTTGAAAGGACGAAGCTTTAAAGACCAGTCCACTGCATGTCCAATATGTCCTGAAGGTCACTCCAGAATTAGAAAAACTATAATGCATCTTTGCACTTAATATGCAAAATGTTTGTGCTGTTTAAAAAACATCAGTGTGTGATGGGCACCACTGCTACTGCTATCCTGGATACTAATTCTTAGAAATAAGATACATTTTTTTATTCTAAAAGTTTTTTCATGCTGTACATAGAAAGTGACACTGTTTACTTAATTTATACATCATGTGCACATACAATAGAAATAGGTCTATAACTACCAGTATAGATGGTACATACATACATTTAGATATATGAATTATTGTTTCAGTTCCTTCTACATTTCTTTTTCTCTAATTATATGCAGTCATGTGTTGTTGCTCATGACATTAACACCTGATCTTTGCAGGAAATGGAGGCAACACAACCACCAAGAGCTAAAGGAAATCCAAAACAAGATGCTGCTTAATATTGCTCCTTAGGTGAAGATGAGGATGTTCTGTGATGCTGTGCTCTCATTGGTTTATATTCTGACGATAAGTTCTCATTGATTGCCGTTCTGTGATGCTGCGCTCTCATCGGCTGACGTTCTGTGACGCTGTGCTCTTATTGGCTGATGTTCTGTGATGCTGCGCTCTCATTAGTTGATGTTCTGTGATGATAAGTTCCTATTGGTTGACGTTCTGTGACGCTGCACTCTCATTGGTTTTTGTTCTGTGACAATAAGTTCTCATTGGTTGACGTTCTGTAACGCTGTGCTTTCATTGGCTGACGTTCTGTGACGCTGCACTCTCATTGGCTGACTTTCTCTGACGCTGTGCTGTCATTGGTTGATGTTGTGTGACGCTGTGCTCTCATTGGCTAACATTCTGTGATGCTACGCTCTCATTGGCTGACATTCTCTGATCTGATCTAAACTGTTTAATACCTGTTGATCCATTAATCCTATCAATACATGTAAATAATTGGTGTAAATATATCTTTCCATGGTCATCAGATATGACCCATTTGGACGTTCAGAGGCTCCATAGTTACCATGGGCCTTGGGACCCTCTTTGCTGGCCCCTGGTCCTTGGAGGGGGTGTGGTTAAGGTACCATGCCTGTGTTCACCTCACCTGTTGTCTTTTCGCGCTGTCCTCTTTGCTTTCCTCTGATGCAGTCACTCTGTCACAGCAGATTCATGTGAACAACTGCTGTTGTGTGGATTTGTTACAGGTATTCTTTGTGTTATTTGTGCTGTTGTTGTTTATGATATTTTGTTTTTGTTTTCCTCTCTCATTCAACAGATCTTATTTACTTTGTTTCACTGTAATTTCTTTCTTTGTCCAGTTTACTCAGTTGTGGTTCTAGTTATTGTTACCATTATAATTCTCACCATGGTTGGTTTTGTTAGTATTGTTGATGTTCTCTTGTGTGGGGTCTTCGCAACCTCCTTCCTCCTTTCACCTTCATGCCTTCCTTCTCTCCTCCCCCTCTCTTCTCCTCCCCCCTGTCTCTTCAAATCAAGTCTGTCATCAAAATGTGGTTCAACAAAACTCATAATGAAGATAGTGGAATATCAAGGGGAGCCTCATATACTATATGAAGTTTCCCTTGGCAAAGCAAATTTGATCAACTCCAAATGGCAGCCAGACTACCATTCTGCTGTTATGATGCTGAACAAGACAAGCCTAGGAAAAAAAAAAAGAACATCTACATGATCAGTGAATTAAATACAGGAAAATGCATGATTTTTCATGTTAAAATGTCAAATGAAAACAGGGTAATTTTAGAAAAAAAATTTAATCGAAACAAAAATTATTTTGGGAACTGCCACAAAAGTAACATTGGGTCTTTATGTGTTCATGTTGTTTCAATAATGTTGTTTAGTGTGGTTTCTTAAAACTATGTCCCTGCAAATTAACCACTATGACTACAAATCCTACATACTGCACATTTCATTGGTTGCCTATATGTACTGTCTCTTGTACAGTATTTAACAGTCTATAAAAAAAAAACCATCACATTAAGCCAATACATTATTGCTGGTGGGTTTCATTTCTCACTTACTTCTTACATTTTCGCTCCACTCAGCTGTTAACAGAAGTGGTGAGCTTGAACTAAGATTAACATCCACAATGTCATGACAACATACATTTTCTTCTCTGCACTTAAGGCAGGTGAGTCACCCTCAGCCCTTTTTCAGAGTCATATCAGCCTTGAAAGGGCTCATTTTTATGTAAAACATGCTTTTCTGCATGCAGCTGTAAAAAAAATGGAAGAACTTTAATGAGCAGTTAGACGATGGATGCTGAACAATGTGAGTGGGGAGAATGAGGGGGAGAAAATGGTTAGATCCAAGAACTGGTGGCTACAGTGTTTCTTTGGTTGTTCATATTTGTACTTGTATTAATCCATAAAGTCCAAAACATCTATGGCTGACCTAAACCATCTACTGATCTAAAATGTTTAATAATTGTTGATCCACTAATTCTGTCAATACATGGAAATAATTGTGTAAAGTTTATCTTTTCATGATCATCAGATATGACCCATTTGGACGTTCAGAGGCTCCATAGTGAACGTGGAAACTCCATCATCTTCTACAACATTGATTCACCAGTAAAACCCATGGAGTCGGATCAATGACAGTGGAGAAACACACTGGGTTTATGCTCAGTTAATGATATATTTGTGGAAAATGTCACATTTTCTTCAGTTTTTCAATTGAATTTACACAGAGCTTTAATGCACATCAACATAATCGGCAGATTAAATATAGGAAAATACCTCATTTACAGTGAAATAACGCAAAATACAGAGGATAATTTTATAATAAATGGTCCTAAATCACTTAAGATTAATAAATAGAGAGTAGTGCTATTCAATAATATAGACGAATGAGTGATAATATGTATGTTTGATGTAAAAAATTGTCGAAAATAGAGTCATAAAATAACAGTGGTTTTATTTTAGCCTGGAGTGACTTTAAACTTTAAGACATTTAATGTGATGGACTGAAGCAACTAAATAAAAGATGCAACGGTGTCAGTAGTCCAGACATTGTAGGAAATGAAACTTGGCAGCTGTTATTGTTCTAAAGCCTCCAGGCACTTTTTTTGTCATCTGAACTGTCCTCGCTTTCTTGTGGATGTGACTGTGCACCAGACCTTTACTCCAGGTGCAACTGAGTGTTACCCATCCCTGCACAATGTGGCCATCATACAAATACATTTGTTATCCATTTGTACAATTTATTGAGCTGTCAGAGGTGAGCGGGCCCGCAAGGCCACAAATGGGCCCTGTCAGATGGGAGATGGAGAAGGAACGCTCCGGCTGTCCATCTCTTCCGCATCATTGCAGGAAAGGAGTTTCCATCACAGTTGATAGATTAAGAAGGGGTACAGGTGGCTCATGGGAAATAGCACTTAAGATCAGTGTGGCAAAAGGTATCGTTGACTCCGGCTCAAGTCCTCTTGTGAAACATAAAATCTCTGACAACTTTGATTATTGAGACGTGTTGTGTATCCATTGCAGTATATTTTCTAATTAATTCTGGGGAATGAAGAGTGTCATTTGTAAGAAATGCGTTGTTTATTGTACATTTCATTGCACATGCTCATTTTAATGCATTTTCTAAATCTGATTTTACAAATACTAATCACAAGAGTGGCCTTTAAGGGAGAAACAGTCAGCCCCTTAGATTTTCGCCTGCTCTTAACTTAGTTCTGACTCATTTTAAGATGTGAAGAAATTAATATTGCAAGACATGCATCCATAGGCCATGTGTCAGCCATGGCTCAGAAGGTAGAGCGGTTTGTTCAATAACCATCCTAGTCAGGCTGTTGTGTCCTTGGCAAGACGCTTCACCCACCTTGTCTCCATGTCACACACAGTGGTGTATGAATGAGTATGAATGTTTGTAGTGGTGCGAAGTGGTGCAAACTATGCTTCCATCAGCCTACCCCAGGGCACCTTTGCCTACAAATGTAGTTTAATACCACTAGAGTGAGAATGTGAGGGTGAATAAAAAATGAATCAATAATGTAAAGCACTTTGGATGCCTTGAAAAGCACTAAAAAAAAAATCGAATCCATTATTATAATTATAATTATCATTATTATTATTACCCTTTTTTTCCAGAGACCAAACCTATGTCTTCACTTTGAACTTTCACTGAATCTTCTTCTTTTTTCTAAATTTAAGGTTAAAAATAGTTTCCTTGCTCTCTCTCCTATGACTCAGGTATAAGTGGTATTTAAGTTCTTTTATAAAGTCTTTCATTGCCTCATCTGTGCAAAGACTCTATCATGTTTGTCCTCTCTGCAGTATTGCATTCACTCTATGTTTCCACAACCCCTGTCTTTTACCCATAAACACAACATGGCAGAGGATCACAGGCGGCTCACACTGTGGGTGCTAATTTTCTATTGTCCAAAATGTCTTAGTCTGAGAGCAGATATTAGAGTTCCCTAAATCTCAAGGCTGAAGGACCAGCCTACTGTTTACCAGCTGGTTGTGGTAGCTTAGCAGGCTTGAGTCATGGCATTAATTGATGAGAGCAGAGAGAGAAAAGGCACTAAGGATCCCGCCTCGTGGCCAATAACATATCAGTGGCCCCTTTGATTGACAGCTCCTGGTGTGTTGTCAGTGTCTTCAGCTGCAACCCCGCATCTCAGTGTAATTGTCCACTTTTGTCCTGGCTCAGGAGCTGCTCTCAATCTTATCACAGAATTAACAATTGGCACATTTTTATCCCTTGGAAAACACAACAACAAAGTGACTTTCATTAAGTTCATTTAAAGAGAATTTGCTTTTTAACATGACATTTGCTTTCTGCTACAGGGCAGATGCTGTGACCTCTCCTCACCTGAGAGATGATACAAACACACCATGGTTACAATTTGACAGGAAGCCAGCTGCTCCCTCTTTCCTGGAAAAGCTGGGGTGTGAAATCTCCATTCAACCTAGGGCTGCTGTGTCCTTGTATCAAATCAAAGGGTATTAGAGGAATTGAATGGACACACACACAAACACAATTGTTGTAGGCTGAATCTGAACGCTGTGATTTAGTAGTTTTGTCTCTGCAGGAGTTGTTATGTCGCTCTTCTCAAGTGATAGTGCTACCTGTGTTAAGACATTACAGAACTGGAAAAGAAACGGAGAAAAAAAGCCAAGATAGTGTTTTGCTGTGATTGAATGTTTGAGCATGAGCTGTCAACAAAACATATGAGAAGTACTTGCAGGGTTTTCTTAGAAGATGACATCATCATCTGGTTCATGATTATTATTAATATTATTACCTTGCCCCAAAAGGGAGGCAAGAGGTATTGGGTTTTTTTTTTTTTTTTTGGTTCGTTTGTTTGTTTGTTAACACTCTAACGGCAAAATCATTGGTTCAATTCATATGGGTTTATAGATTGCTAGTGATAAGATCAGATCAGAAAAGATCTGATTACATTTTAGGAAAAGTAGTTCAAATTTATTATGAATTTCTTGAATCTTTATTTACTTATAATAGGCGACATTTCAAATATCTACAAAAACATAAATTTTGTTTCAATTTACTTCAAACTTGATATATATATATTCCATCAGCTGGATCTATGCCAAAATAAACTACAATATGCATGAGGGGTGGGTACTATACATAAAGCACTAAAATAAGAGCAGACATATAAAACACTACAATTATTTTAAAAGGTGCTAAAAGTAACAATGCAACAATGTTCCTTAAAACCGTCTCAAAGCAGAACTTGATTCAATTAATTAGAAAAATATCTATTCCATATTCTTATTCTTAGTCTTATTATTACATGTTTGGCATAATTGCCCTTTGGTTGTTAATATTTTTCTTCAAACAAATTTGTGCAGGGGACGGAAAAATAAAAGTCCCTACAAGTTGCATACTGTTTTCCAGCCCATACACCGCATCGTTCTCAGGTGTGCTCAATTAGTACGAGGATATTAAGTAGTCCATGGAGGAGGAGGAGGGCATGTTGAGTCACTCGTACAAAAACATTTTTAGTTACAATGAATGGGCCGTGTTTAACATAGTCTCATATGGACTCCATTCCGTACCTTGTGCTCATGCCCTAATTTAGTCCCAGGTGTTAGAAGCTAAGTGGAGTTACCGAGGGAGTTCATCACAGCGCTTTGTTTCCATCTACAAGTTTTTCTCTGGAACAACCTTGTGAGATTTGTTGATTTAGTGGTGCTGAAAGTGTATTCTCCCCTATGACTAATTAAGACGTTTAGGGATCCAGATAACACCTTAACTTGACACGAGCTTTAATTTCTAATCAGGCATTCAAAGTGACTCCTGCCTGGGCCAAGCCTGCAGTGAATGGGAGATCAGGTATTTACCATGACACCTCTGCTTTTTTGCATACATCTGTCCAATTAGCACGTCTCATGGTATCAACTCATTCACATTCTATTTCATCAACATTTCATTCATGTCTGTTCAATGCTTTTTTTACACTCACTGATTGGATGGCAGGGTGGTTTTATGTCATGCACTAAACATCCTAGTCATAATGTGAGCAGGTTCAAGACAATATACAGCTATTAATAACTAACCACTGATATATTCAGAATTGAAGACATGCATGAAATCATGAACTTCCCTAATTGTAAAGCAAGGCACATTTATATCTTTTTTGGGGATTGAATACAACTGAATTCCAAGAACCTGGCAGAAAATGTCACCTCACATACAGATAATCAGCCAAAAGTTAACACGAATCCAACTCACACCCTATGGGCTGCCTGCAAGGGTGCAGTCCAAGCAGTGCAAATCTATTTCTGGATGAACTATACTAAAAAAAAAAATGAAACAGCCAAAGTCTCACAGAATTCATATTGGAACACCTGATAAGACGACTCATGATGAGCACATGCATTACAGAACTCACATCTGTTTTATCGTTTTTATCCCAGAGGTGACATTTAATTTGTTAGATTTTACTTTCCATGTGATGCCACAGAAGTAAACTCATCCTGGAGGATTTGATTTTCCATGCTGACATTGTCATAGTGGTTTATATTAGTATATTGTAGAAAAGATGGGAAAAATAACTAATAAAAACCTCCGGTGACTGATTTAGATTAGCTTTATGAGAGCACGTATGACCTAAAGTGTGAGGCAAACATTATTGTTCTGTCATTCATCTCTGCATAACAACAACTCTACAGCCCAAATACATAACTACAGGAATGCTAAAGTGGATGAAAAAGCCAAATGACAAGAATGAGACTGATTCAGCATATATAGATTCATATTTGTGTTTTGCCAGCACATTTCTTGCAATATGCTCAAAAAATACTCCATGTGACACAAGATTCATCTGTTAAAAGTTCCCCACAAGGACATAACAATGAGTTCACTCCAAGGGCTATCACAATGATTCTTGAGATTTCATCCAATTTCATCCATCACCTGTGCAGTGATGTGAGGCCAAACATACATATGCACTTATAGGTAATATATGGTTTTTAGTATGTAACCAAAGGTATAATATCATTCTCTTTATGTGAATTATGGTTTCCATGCCATTAAAGAACACATAAAGTTAAACACTGCAATGCTAGACTTAGAGAAGCATCTATGAAATTGAAATTGATACCAATAAAATTGTTGAAATATTGCCATGACTGTATCACTGCTGATGAATTTCCTCCATGTTGAGATGAGTCGATGGCTTCTGCTACTCTATAAAAGACCCGCTGAGGGTTTGATGAAGCCGGATGGTGAACAGTAAGGAACGTGGAGTCCTGGCAATGTTTCTCTCACCTCCAATGTTTGGCACACTTTTATGCATGCTGAGATTTATATGAGGAATTAAGATTAAAATCTGGTCTTGTGGACAAGGGACAACTATGTAACATGTATCTAATTGTGTTTTTAAGTGTTTGAATTTGACATTTTTTGCTGTTAGCAGTAGTAAATGTAGCCGATTTTAAAAACAAGTTTGACTGCTTTACCAAATGTGAGAAATGAAAACTAAGAATTACCTGTGCACTTATACAAAACTGCAGAACAGGCATCATAATGCACAAACACTAGTACTGCAACACTGCTATTTTGGGTGCTACTCTAGTTTACCCTGTGAAAGATTATATTTAGAGCGGTAAACCATAATCATAAGGGTGGATGACGGTGTTACCTCAGAAAGCAACAGATCATGATCATCTGACTCTCTTCAACAGGCTTGATGTGGATAGACAGGCTTCTCTGTGAATCTAAATGATTGAGATCAAAGTGAGTTTGGGGTTTATATTGTTTGACAAAGAGCCGCCTATCCACATCAGCTAGGTACTGTGCTTTGTTTTTCATTTCTATAAGCGAAGAAAAAAAACAACAACAAGGCTTTCACAGCCTTATCCTCCTGGTGTTCATTGGATTCACTCTTTTTTTCATGACAATGCAGACCTTCAGACCAAGTTCTCATTGTGAAACCTTGAAAAAGCTGCGGTGGTGTTGTGAGGCATATTCTGAACTCTTTACACTGAGACATGATGTCTTTATAAAACAGAAATAAAGTGAAAATGCAGAGTGGAGAATGGATGCAGCATTTAAGAGCTTCATTTTCCCTTCTTTCTTTTAATGTCTCTAAGCATGTCTTCCCTTAAACATTTGTTAAGAGACTGGATAAGAATATAATTTAAAATGCAAATGAGACACAACATAAAGATGTCAATATGCTAGGCTTTCTTGTTGTTATCTCTCTATTCTTTCAGCATCAGGAATTTGTTAATTAAATTTGTGTCAAAGACAGACAAAAATGGTGTATTTAAGTTAACCTCACAGGCCTTACTTGAAAAATACTGGCCATGTTTTTCTCCTTGAGTAATTATTCTGTTCAAATAGCATATATTTCTCTCCAGGCTGAGAGTGCCTGGGCTGAATGGATGCTGCCACTGCATAATGGTGCTCAGACGTTTGTTTCCTAGGCAACGTGGGGAGGGCATGTGGAGAGTGAGGTATAAAGGCACTGGCAGCTCCTCTCTGAGCTTTACTCTGAGGTAAATGCACTCACTGTCAACACTGAGAGGCTCGGACAACTTGCTACACACTTTTTTCTCCCTTTTTGTCACTTTCTTTCTTGGCTCAGCTCCACAAGTGGCTGTCCAAGGATGATGCGACCAAAAGATTTACGCCAGGGCTCAGGCACCAAGACCTTCCTGGAAGCTATGCATGGTGGCAAAGTTCACCTTGCACGCTTCATTCTGGATGCTCTAGATGGACGCATCATCAACTCTAAGACGGAAAACAGTCGCACACCGCTGATGTATGCCGTCTGCCTGCAAGATTCTGGGACCAGAGGAAAGTTCACTCAGCTGCTCCTGGAAAAAGGGGCTGATGTCAACTGCCAGGATGAGGATGGTCGCACGGCCCTGAGCCATGCCTGTGAGATAGGACACCTGGATGTGGTCAAGCTTCTGGTGCAGTTCAATGCTGACCCTGATGTCTCTGATGCCTGGGGTAACAGTTCTCTGATGTATGCTGCCTTTTCTGGACACAGCCAGATCCTGGAGTTTCTGGTCCGAGCTTTCAAAAGACTTGGACTAAGACTGGACAGGACCAATAATGCTGGTCATTCTGCTATTGAGGTGGCCAACTTTTTTGGACACAATCACTGTGCTCAGATTCTGAATTTCCCTTGCAGGAGAGGTATTGGCACAGATGAGCCCCTTACCAAGGCAGGGACTGTAGGGGATGGAGACCGTATGCTACCGAACAAGCTCCCAAAGCATCTTCTGGAGAGGTTCTCCAAGCAGTTCAGCAGCAATGAGGACCAACTGCCCGGAGTATTTCAGAGACAGCAGAAGACCGGAGAGAGTAATGGGCTGTGGAACCGCTTCAGATGTCCCAGGAGCCAGTCCCAAGATGACAACCATCGCCACAGCTGGGCTCTGCCTTCTCAGGTAGAGAAAAATCAAAACGAGGGCGTTCACAGTGTTCTCTTCACTGCCAAACAACTGCAAAACTGCCAGCTTAGAGAAATAAGGGGGGGTAAAACACTGAACTCTCTGCCGGAGCCAAGCCAGAAAGATGTCAGCAGAGACACTGAACTCCAAAAGCAAACACCAAAGAGTTTTTCTGTCTGGGGAAAAGCAAAGTCGTTTAACCTGGACCTTCTGAGCACAAGAAAACAGTCCTATCAGGGTGATGTGCGTGACATGAGTCTGTCAGCCAGTAAATTAAAGAGAGCCTCACTACAGGATGAAAGATGCCTGATAGACAAGATGGAATGTCAAGGGAACACCCTGGGCCTGACAAACAATGCCGACAAAACTGTCTCAGCACCAAAACCTCTCTTAAATGGCAAGAGTCCGGCCGTGAGAGCTCTTGAGGAGAATGTCAAATCACAGAAAGAAGAAGCTAATGACACAGCTCCTTCAGTCAGGAGAGAGCAGCAGAAGAGAGGAAGCTTTGCTCCAGCCGGCAGACACAATAAACTGCTGTTTGCCAGAGGGGAGATGGATTCGGGGAAGCTCCCTAGCCGTACACCAGGGTTCATGGGCCTGGGGACCAGACTACTGCGTCGATTCACCGCACCAGAGTTCATGAGGATGGTCATAGACTGTTCAGCGAGCTCTTCACAAGGCAGAGGGAGGATGTCCCGCTCTGAAACCTTCCCTCTCTCTCAAACACATCAGCAGGTCAACAGCCAGCCGAGTGTTGACAGCATCAGCGGTGTTAAGTGTGAGTTTGAAAGCTGCTCTTCACAGTTCGCCCTTGATTAGAATGCAGATTACATCAAGAAACAGATGGCTGGTAATGGAATTTTTTTTTTTACAGCATTTAAGATCTGACAATGCAGTTCATTTGCTTTGTGATATAATTATTGAATTAATGATAATCACTGGCTTCTGTTTTAGTTAGTATTTGCATTACTATTTAATAATAATAAAAAAAAACAAGTCATCTAATTTCCTGTTCACATTTAAAAATGATTTCTAACGCTATATATCAGTCTGTGAGCTGCTGAATGTAATTATTTTTGGTTTGACATAGATTTATATTGTATAAAACAAACTGTATTTGATATTGCTTCTGTGTTTTTAAGAAATACTGTATGTTTTTTTCCTCAGACATTCAGTGATTGTGCACTGTATAATACATGTTGAATACCAAATAAATACTTAAAAATGCAAGCTTATTCAATTTGTATTTATATGTGTAGTGTCAATGAGGGGGGAAAAGGCAGGACCAGAAAAACAAAGTAATATAAAATCATCTGTGTTCAGCAGAGATTCAATATGCATCATTTATTAATTTATACAAAATTAAAATAATGTGTAATTCTCTTTTTCATGAATGATCCACACAGAAATAGAAATACATGAAACATGTCAACATGTATCCGTGTCAGAATACAAAGACTATGTGCAAAGTGTTTTCAGCAGGCGAACATCCTGCAGCATCACATGCCAGGCCTGTGTGCTTTATCTAGGCAAACAAATGCAAATACAGTCACACACATCTTGAGGAGCAGCACACACATCTTGTGGTTTTTAAAAAGTCTGTCACAATACAAAGAGGGTTGTATCAGAAGCAAACACTGAGATGTCACCACATACACACACCCAGGCTCGCACACACACACACACACCCACACATGCACACACATACATCTACACACTCACATTTCAGTAAAGAAAAGTAAAATTTCATATAATTTACTGCAGTGTGTCAGCAGGTACAAGGACCTAATATTCATTGTTTTTATTTACATTATTAATTTGTCCGGTTCTGCTTCAAGTCCATACTTTATAATGAAACCTTATTTGCAAATTCACATCATACAAACAACGCACAACACCTTTTGGAAATAAAGAATAAATATGAAAAAGAGAGATATTGTACTGGTGATTTTCCAATAGCCCAATAGTAGCAGCTGGGCTTTCATCTACCCATTTATTATGCTAATAAAGGAGAATTGTCTTTCACATCCCAGTTTGGTACATATTCAAGCATTCACATCAGGCCAGGTGTGCCTCCATTTGTATTTGTCCATGCAAAAAGTCTACTGTCAGTTTTTGTCGTCCAGTTTTCACAACATAGAGTGTGAGTGTGCAGAGGTAACTTTTTCCTTCCTTAATGTCACAATGAGCTACTGTGTTTTGAGCTTAACACCAGCTTTATAAGCTTTACACGGCTAGCAATAATGCCCACTATGAACACTATAAAGGATCTTTAGAGTAGCACATGTTCAATACATAGTTACGTGGAATATAGATTTTTGCTATCAGCTGATATGCACCATGTTGTGTAGTGTTGAATCCCATTGAATGTTACAGGACACTAATCAATATTTGGATCAAACCGAGTTGAGAGGTGAAGAACTGCATGCTGCCTTTAACTCACTCCTAAAGTGCTTCGCTCATGCCCCAGACCATGCGCCGTCTGTTAATCAAACTCCTGCCACCATCACTCTGGCAGCAGCAGCTTTCTGTCTTGGGCTGCTTCCCTGGAGCTGATCGGCCATTGGCTTGAGTGCGAGAGGAGTTGGACCCTGATTCTGGTCCTCGTCCAGGCCCTGGAGAGGTCGGGCTGAAGGTGGTTTTGGGCCCTTCAGGGTCAGGGTCAGCAGCGGGACATGCGTTTGCGATACTGCTCCACCAGTGGGACCAGGCACTGAGGTGAGCCACTCTGCAGCAGGAAGGGGTGCTCCAGCAGGTCAGTGGCACTGGCCCGCTCTAGGGGGTCCCGAGTCAGCATACGGTCCAGGAAGTCTTTTAAAACTGGGGAGATCTGAACCATAGAGATTTGGGCTTTATTGCTTTGGTCAATTTGAAACAGCTGAAAAATAACTTTTGACAACCAGGTCACAAGTGGTCTGCATAAGGGTTAGGATTACATTAGAACCACATATAAACTGATATAGTTTAGGTTGTGTTTTGGCCTCATACTTGGATAGTTCTGGATCTGGTCAGTGTACATCCACACTGACTTACATCCGACAGTGTTTGCTGAGTCACTAAAATAAAATGTTTTTCTTCTCAAAAGAGCATGTGTTCAAAGAGTGATTTATTTGCACCAAAAGCCAATGTCGACGATAAGTCACACACACCTCGTATTCACTAGGCCCTACTTTCTCTCATTTACTATTAGTGTCATGCTGCTAACTGCTGCGCATTAGTCAACAACTTTTTTCAGCAGTGAAACAGGTAGACTGGCTGTTATCTTGCGGCAGCGCGGAGGGATACGAAGAGAGAGGGAAAGTAGGGCTAAGTGATTACGCTGTGTGACTTTTTGGTCGGCACGGTTTTGAGATGTAAATATATCGCTTTTTCGAACACATGCTGTTTTGAGAAGAAAAACGTTTTATTTTAGTGACCCCGCAAACATGCCGGACTACTTTAGTTTTGACCAAAACCGGACCAGAACTCGGCTCACAGGACACTGTCAGGTAAGTCAGTGTGGATGTACTACACTGATGACAGGGATGTTATACAGATTCATGTCAAAAATACACAACTATCACTTTAACAGAGGAAAAAAAAAAAGATATTCCCTTTCAAATTAAGTCAAACTCAAGAAAAATGCCACATAATTCTCGTGGAATAATAGTAGTGGAGTTTACAAAGAACATTATCTTATCTAATTCAAATGTGTTTCATTTGTATAGTGCCAATCACAATGTATGATTATCTCAACACACTTCACACGTTCAGCTCGTGGACGTACTTCACAGGCAATACACAGCCAAAAAAAAAAAAACAAAAACACACATGTAACACTTTGTTGAACAACTTTTAGCTGTGATTATGGGATGCAATCACCATGACATCATTAAGCAATGCAATGGTACAATAACTAACATATATTTCTGTCCACTTGGATGAATATTTCACTATGATCCTATATTTTGGAAATGGTAAAGTTCAACTACTGCACATCCTTAAGATTCCTGGGTCTGTATTCTGTGGTGACCATTCAGTGGTGTAAATGAGGTCTCACGCTCCCTGAATCACAATTTGAGCCTAGTATTGTCATCTTGGAATTCGCCTGTGTCATCATTGAGGAAAGAAGCCTGGTCTTTCAGTATATTTAAGTAATCAGCTGACCTTTTTGGTTATTTTTTTGGACATAGACCAGACTAACTGAAGTAACCCCAGATCAGAGGCTTGTTGTACTGTAGCACTAGGCATGATGGGTAATCACTTTATCTGTCACTCTTCTCACCCTGATGTACCCATTATTCTGGAAAAGTTCAGTCTGGATTCATCAGACCACATGACGTTTTCCACAGAAACGCAGCAAAGTCTTTATGCTTTTAACAAACTGATGAATGAAAAGCTACAGACTGCACCAGTTAAAACAATTAAAACACGTTAACTCTTACAAACTGTTCATTTCTTAAGCCTTTACAGTTTGGTTTTGACCCAGACCAAGAATTCCCTCATAGTAAGTGTTTATGCCAAATGTTGAACTACAGATTTATTTAGAATGTCTAAATAGACTATCCCACATTGATATAAAATATAAATATAATGTTTCACAGAGCAGGAAGTGCTTTTTTTTAATTTTTATTTTAAAACACTACTTCTGGGAGAAAAACATCTACTATCACACAGTATCGTGTCCTGTTTTACATAACGCATAGAAACATAAAAGCCTTTATGGTTTATATATAAAATTGACCTGAACCAGCCTCAGTGTCCAAACATCTGTAGCACCTGAACAAAAGTATTACATTTTAAAATATTTTAATTTTTGTGTATTTTGGCAACATTTAGTAATTTAGTCATTAAATTTCAGGATAAAAGAATGATGCTTAAGTTGCCTAATTTTTTACTACTATTGAATGTCAAAATGTGTCAAATTTGACCCGACTGGTATGTAAGGGTTAATCACTGCTGAAGGACTTTACCTGTAAGCTTAGTTAAGTCCATGTGGTGACCTTTTTGGCTGGACAGTGTATAATATACATAACATACAACGTCTTGGACTGCTGTTTGCTTCTGTTCACATACCTGACTGATATTTCGTACAGTAGGAGCCGGTTCATCCCTCAGTCTCTTCATAGCTGCTACAGGGGTTTCACTGAAGTATGGGGGCTCTCCATCCACCATCTCCACCACCATGATGCCCATTGACCAAACATCCACCTGGAGCATCACACAGGGAAAATTATCCAACAGATTTTGCATGTAGACCTGCAGATATCACCACTGTCATTCAGTCTCCTTACCTCAGTGCCATATGGTGACTTGGAAATGACCTCTGGAGCCATCCAATAGGGAGTGCCGACAAGTGACTTCCTTTTAGGGATGTCCTTACTAATCTGAGCACAGAAGCCAAAGTCTGAAAGCTTGACCTGTGGGGAAGACGAGGAATACTTCAATATATCAAAAGAAGGAAAGCGAGAAAGAAACTACAGAAAGAGCCGAAAAATAATAACATATCGTACTCTTCCGTCTAATGTGAGTAGTATAGAGTCACTCTTGATGTCTCTGTGGATGACTCCCTGTGAATGGAGATAGGCCAGGGCTTGCAGAACAGCTTCACACACTGTGGCAATCTGCTCTTCACTCAGCCTGCAGGACAACACACACACAAGTGTAAACACACATACACAGATTTTTTCATTAACATTTCAGCATTTGGCAGGCATACTTTTCCATTACAAACCATGACAGTCGGCAACTCAGAAAGTCGAAATATATGAATCACTACACATCAAAGGCAGTGATAGAGACTACACGGTTCAAAACAACAACTCCCACATAACCGAATACATAATAAAACGTCAATTTTTGCAACATAAAGAAATGCCAGCAAGCCCAGAATTGGCCATTTTCAAACAACATGGAAGGTCAGATATGCAATGGAAAACAAGGTAACTCACCCACACATGATTCTTATTAGCACAGAGATAAATAAAATAAAAAACATACTGTGTAAGCAAATAAGATCAGCTACATTCAATTAAATCTAATTCAACTAACTGTATTATTTGATATGAATAAGAAGCCATGAAAGCAATGAAAGATATTCATCTTTAAAAAATTATTTCCAATTGTAATGTCAATATACCTTTCAAATAAGGCTTTGAGAAGCAGTTGCCGTGACAGCTGGCTCATTTTATATTTCATCTGGCTTGAGAGAAACGTTTTCATCCCTTTGTGTCAAGAGATCTGACCTCGGGTTTGTCCTATAGTGAATGAGCCAGCCATCTGTTAATAATATAAATACATTGACAGCTCCAACCTAATACAACCAACAGAATTTTACTGCCCTCTCTCAGTCAAAATGTTTTTATTTTTGATGCATGCTATACTGAACAATGTGACAGGATCAGGAAATCTTTTTTTTTTTTTTTTTTTTTACCCAAAATTGACTTTCCATATGGCATCTAAACATGCACAAATTTGATTATGTTATTGAATTATTATTGTTCTCTGCAGAACAGCTGTGGGCTTGGAGTGAGGAAGATGTCTGAATGATGTCTTTGTGCTGCTGGGATGGACAGCGCTCACTCACCAGTTGATACCACACTACCCCCTTGTGGATGATTTAGTTATAAAAGATGATCTCATAACTAGGCACACTGCAGCAAATGCGGCTTCCTGAAGAGGGACAAGGAAGACTGTTGTTCAGCGGTGTTTATACCTGGTTTCAGACACGATGTTGGTCAGTGCTCCACCCTGCAGGTACTCCATGATAACCCACAGCTCCTCCTCCACCAAGGCTGACTTAAACATCTCCACCACATTTCTGTGCTGATAGTCCCTCATGATTACCACCTGCAGCAGAAAACATTTGGCTTGAAACCACATATGTACAAGGCCGAGTCAAGTATTACAACGTTAAAGGGGGTTCATAAAGACTTGCAAGACCCTGAAAAAACATCAGACTTAATACAGCACAGCTAGGAATTTCTTGAAACCCGATGTCCTCCTTTAGAGATTCCAGGCAAGTATATGATACTGACTTACAAACTCTTAACACAGGCCTTGAAGCACAAGCCCAGATGATCTTGACAACATTAAGTCAGACCTGATACAGTTTCCTCCAGCTATTTTCACAGGATGAGTAGTTCTGTTTGCATCAAGTAACTTCATTTTAATTTTTAAAATTATGCCCCAAGCAGTGAATATTGAGCCAGTGTTTCCAAAACTTTTATATCTGGTGTTCAACTCTGTTTTTAGAGACTGTAAAATGATTGAAAACAATCATGATGTAATAGCATATATTGTTACAATATTTCTCATACTAATCAAATAGTATCACTGACAAGTTCATAAATGGATCTATTTCATTATTCACATTCGCTTATACTTGCACTTACACAGAGCGGTCTATTAGTTTATCTATTTTAGCATTTAATTTGGACATTTAATTTGGCATACAAAGCATTATTTTTTCCACAATCATGATAATCGTCTCCATTCATCTGTATAAAAATAACTGCATGAAACTAACAGAAAAGTGAGTTTTCATCACTATTTTTCACTCTATTTTCAGTATCAGTAAATTCTTTGTACACTGAAGCTATTTATGGCAAAACTGCCCTTTCCATTTTTTCTGTACGAAGCATAAAAAGTGTGTTACAATGTTCTACGTCAGTGATTGTGTCTTTTTCTTCATAAGGTATAAACAGTTGTAAGTTTGATATTATCAAAGTGGCAAAAATGAAAAAAGACAGTTATATTAATCTGGTGTTAAATTGCAAGTCTTGCAGTGTGGTATTAAAAGGCTGTCTGCTGAGTCATGTTATTGGACATAGTTGCTAGTTTGCCTTCTTAAATATGTATATATATATATATATATATATTAGCAAATCTCCTTTTTAAGTGCCTCCAGGCAGTTGTAGAAGTAGCCCCTAGGGGTACACATACTGGATCACTGTACTTAATCACAGATGTCCTGATCTCTCTATTACTGAGCAGTTGGTGTGTATATATTTGTATGTAACTGTTTGTTTTTGGAGAATATTTTTTGAATTCTGTACCTCATTAAAAAGCAGCTCTCTCCTCTGCTGCCGCCGCAGGTCCATCATCTTCACCGCCACCTGTCTGCCGCTGTGCTTTTCTGTGGCGATGCACACCACACCTGTTGACCCCTCCCCAATCTTTACAAAGTTCTCCAGGTAAGATCGTGGGTCACCTTTGTCTACCACCATCTGCAGGGCAGCCTTAAACTGTTCATGTGTTACCTTGGGTGGGTCTGGAGGGGGCCTGGGAGAAGGGTGCTGTGGGGGTCTAAAAGCAGGGGAGCAGGTTCCTGGGGGACTAGTAGCTAGGGAGCCTGTGGGAGAGGGTCGAGGTTGAGAAGGACTGTCCTGACGGGGGTAGGGGGGATTTGGGCATCCAGAGTGTCTTAGGAAAGGGTCAGGTCCGTTAGGCCTCAGTCCCATGTTGGGAGACAAGCCTAGGGTGTAGCTCGCTGAGGAGCGCACAGTCCTCTGGGGTCTGATGCCACCCACAAGTGGACTGCTGGTGCCAGTGGGCAGGAAGCTGGAGTGGTACCTCACTGCCGACTCCGCCTGCATGATAAGAGAAACGGGGGGAGGAACATAGAGAGAGTACTGAAGTCAGTTGGCTGCCAGCCTAGGGATCAGGACCTGCTTTAAAACCGAATGTAAATCAAGTAGTTCACTCTCAGAGCAAACACTTCACCTTATATGACCCATGTAAAGACTGTTGCTATAGGCATCCAAACGATTGCTTGAGCTCTTAGAAAAACACAGTCTCTTACCTTATACAACCCCACTGGCTCTATAAACCTACACTTCATAGTTCTGCACCGGAATTAAATTAAATGGAATCCCCTGGACTTTAATTACCCATAGTGTAAAGTTATTAAATATGCTGCTTGGGTAGCTTCATCAGTCAGAAATCTTGCAAAAACACATTGAGTAATAACATGTACATAACATTAGCAGAAATATGCATATATTGTGAACTCTATGAATAATGTATTGAGAATGCACTTTGTAGGTCTAAAGATGTGCAAACATTCATGCCCTTCAGGTTTATTTTAGGTAGCAAAAGAAAAACTGATAAACAGTAACTGCAAAAACTTATTATTATTTTTTTTTTTTTAATATTTTGTGAATTATATTATATTATAAAACTAGAATGAACAATATGACTAAATGATTTAATATGGGACCTTTAACCCATGAAGACACAGTGTTACTTTTATATCAGTTCCCAAATGCAATTTTCTCTATACCTAACCTTTCTGAAGTGATTTGTCACCATTTACGTATTTATAATATTATCCTCTGTATTTCGTATTTTATCAGTATAAATCAGGTATTTTCCTACATTCACTGATCATGAAGATGTTCATAAATGTTCAGATTAAAGTTGAGGGTTATTATATCAAAAGCAGAAAAAAACTGCAGAAAAAGTGACTTTTTCCAGTGAAATATATCATTAACTGATCATAAAACAAGTATTTCCATCCACTGTCATTGATCAAACTCCATGGGTGTTAACTGGTGAATCAGTATTGTAGAAGACAATTATTCCACATTCACTGCAGAACCTCTGAATGTCCAAATGGATCATATGTGATGACCATGAAAAGATGACAAACTGTATTTTACACCAATTATTTACATGGATTGATAGGATTAGTGGTTTTAAAGTTATTAGACATTATAGATCAGTAGATGGTTTTGGTCACCGTTGGATGTTTGGGTCTTTATGGCTTAATAAGCATTAAACTTATATCTTTTTCCTACCTTTTCCTTTTAGCTTCTGTAGGTGTTACAACAACTAACACCAAAAACAAAGTAAAACTAAAACTAGACAGTTTCTTGAAATAAACAAAAAAGTACTTCTGCATTTCTAATCTAATGCAGAAAACCAGATAAAAAGACTTGATCACAAAAATAAATAACAGTTAATATAACTATTGAAGCTGTGATGACTGCTACATATTGAGGCTTACTTTCAGGTCGTAGGATGAGAACGGCCGTCCTGGGCTATTGTGTGAGTGCATGTACATGGGCACATTGGGCCGGAGCTCTGTGCTGGCTGTCCCTTGATCTCCAATGGGCTGCTGAACAGTCATAGCTGGGCTGTAGAAACATGCTATAGGTCTCTGAGTCGGTGGCATTCCCCTGGGCAGCTGGAAATCTCTCTTCCATATCACTCTCTCCTGAGGACTGCCCACGTCACCACTCATATAAGCTGCATGACTCGGCATGTGGATGTTTTGAGTCTGAGCCGGTTGTGAAGGTCCCTCCAGGGAGCTGATGCTCACTTCATAGGTTGACTTGGCCTTTGGCAAGATACCATTGGGCTGCAGGGTGATGCTCTTCTTCATGCCCAAGTAAGGGGTGTTGGTCTCACTGTGGATGTTCCTGGCTCTTTCCTTCCACTCATCCTGAGCTGCATCTTCGTCATCTTCATCATCCTGGGTCAGACCCTCATACTGGTATGTGTCTCCCTCATTCACTTCCCCAAGTCTCCCCAGAGACTGGGCCCTTTTCCTGGCTGAGGGGCTGCTCTTCCTTAAAGAGTTGGAGCTGGTAACAGACAGTCGGCTCATATCATTGATCATGGCTGCGATGTAGTCCCCATGACCAATCATGCTTCCACGCACAATGGTCTGAAAGAGGCATAATAGAAGCATTACGGAAGTGTTATTGAAAGATTTCTAACACTGGAATAATGAGGGTGATATAATTATTGCTCAGAGGCATGTTAAATTTAGACTTGAGACTCTGTAAAGGACATCTTTGTCATTCTACAAAGACAGTGACTTAAATCATGTCCCTGGTGGCTAACTCTGACAATTCACTGACAAATATACTGAGCAAATATTTCAAGAGATACATTACAAAGACAAAGCCTCTGCAAGTGTGCCAGTGTTGTAAAATCCAACTATGACACATATCGAAATAGCAAACATGCAAAGGCAAAGGGCCTAAATTTGCCCTGAGAGAAAATGATCAGCCAAACGTAGAATGTCTTGCCAGAATAGTGTGTGTGGCTCATTAGCCAGTCTCACGGTAGAGTCAGATTTAGTTCACGGTCAGTCAACAGCCTCTCTTGTTTCTCCATTTTAGTGCTATTACATCTACACAGGGGGTCAGGGTCAGATGACATCTCACCTAGCAGTTCTCAGGAAGGCGAGAGCAGCAGGTAAAAAGGACATTGTAAAAACTGATTTGATTTATGTATCAAACTGAGTTTTCTCTTTCTTCTATTAACACTCTTCAAATCTCCTCTGTACTATATAGTTATTTTGTTTGTATATTGCCTTGCAAGCGTCATGTGATAAAACCAAACTCATCTTGATGCTATTAAAGCCATAAATCTGATCTAAATGCTGACATGATGGTTATCATACTGCACAGCACCAATCACATCAGAGCGGCAATAAAATTGTTGTTTTCTCTGCTTTTTTTAGAAGGTGAGCCATAAACAGCTTCGACAGTATGCTTCATGAAGCGAAGAAATCATGAGACTTGCAGGCTTTATCACTCACTGGCATTTCCTCTGCTGTACCTGCACTTTTTATCCCTTCTGCTTGACATCTGTGGGAAGGCTCTGTGGACTGTTATTAATTGCCTACGTGGAGTAATAAATCTTGCGGCCCTCCGAGTATTCAACATTGTACAGTCAGTGTACACAGCAGGGTCATTAGCCTAGCCCCATGATAGATAAGAAAGCAAAAAGATTGGAAGGGGAGTGTGCCTTCCAAGTTGTCATGCCAGGATTATGGCATTTTCTGAGACAGCAAACTGCATCACAGTTCCACAGTACAAATAAATACAACAAGTTGCTTATTTTTTTTACACATCAGCCTGTCAAAAATTAGAAGTAGAATTTTAGAACACCTCATTGTGGTAGGTAAATATTGTGATTGGGCTTCATGGAATGGGATTCTTAATGTGTCCTTTTGATGAGCCCAAAGAAAACAAACTCAAGACGTAACTTTCATAAATAATTCCTGAGTGTT
The DNA here is from genome assembly GCA_029822895.1 of Maxillicosta whitleyi. Taxonomy (NCBI): domain Eukaryota; kingdom Metazoa; phylum Chordata; class Actinopteri; order Perciformes; family Neosebastidae; genus Maxillicosta; species Maxillicosta whitleyi. The sequence continues at coordinate 11,088,979 of JAPSES010000105.1, read as the reverse complement.
TTGGTGCTGACATCTGCTTTAGATTTTAACCATCCAATCAGATTCATGGATAAAGACTGCTCAGATTTTGTAATTCTGACTTCAGGTTTACATCTAATGTTGGAACTTTAAGCTCTGAAAAAATGTTCTGCTTTCTATCTTTGCAAAAAAAAAAAAAAAAAACAAGTTTGGCTTTCACAGTGGACCATTGTGAATTTTAAAAAATATATATATATTGTAGTGAACCACATGGATTGTGTTTAGGGGACAATTTGTGACTAGTCACATGGTTTACAGTGTCACCAAGTCATGTGATGGTGCATTGCTTTACATGTTGAAAATATGTGTTAAAAGCAAGTTCTTGTTATGTGTTATTAAGTTACATGACTCATGTTATGCCTATAGGGGAGAGTAGCTGGGTTAACTGTGTGGAAGGAATATTTTCAGTTTGAGACCATGACTGAACGGTCTGTGCTGCTACTTTAGAGTCTGTGCTGTTTTACACACGTTATCTACAAAAGTAAATGAAACTGTCTTTTTGAAGTTGAGCGGTGTACTGGGACCTGACAAGTGTAATCAAAGTTCTCTCTCACATGACTATATTCTACCAAATGTCACAAGCTGTATCTACATATTACAAATGTATACTTCCAGCTACATACTTAACATTACTTCACAAAATTAGAGTCTTATGGCCCTAATTTGAGCTCATAAAGTTTATAAAGTTCAGTCAAAAGGTCAATAGGCTCGAGTGTAGTGCTTGAGTGCTGTACCTTCTTTGGCCTCAGCTCCACCTCTGTGATCCTGGAGGGGTCCACCATTGGTCTGGGCCTGCGCAGGTTCTCTATCAGGCTTTGCCATTGTGTTGGCAGGCCCACAAAGCATCCCCGCTTGGCGTCAAATGAAGTGTGGACACGATGCTCAAAGTTCTTCGGCGCTGATATCTCAGGCCTCTTCTTTTTCTTTTTGCGAAACATCCTCAGGTCCACAAGGGCGGCAGCTTGTCCGGTTCAATATGCCCCTGCAGAAAAAAAAATAAAAAATTCAGCACTGAAGAAACATAAAAAATTAAAGACAGCAATCTTAAAATTTGTTTGGCAAATGTATTTTATAGTGCCAGTGTCTAATCACAGTTCTGCTCCACTCTCCAGCCGTGTGTATTCAAATTAAAACTACCAGCACATAATCTTTCCACATAGGATGAAGCCTTGAAATAGCTCATCTGAAACCTGTTCCATGACAGGGATGTGTATACCAATGCTGCATTTCCTGGCTGTTTCAAGCTTGTGCCTCTGAAAACGGCCCCAATGAGAGTGGATGGATTTGTAGTCACATGTGTAATGAAGGATATCTGGTCAATTAAGGCTTATTCATTCTGTGCCCTTTTACTGATGAGCATGCGGCTGGTCTGGCCAGCGCCCACAGGCTTTGAGTGCATTAGCAGCAGAAACACAACACACAAGCACAAACATACTCTTATGCACGCATGTATATACAAACACAAATACTGTGGCATGCTATCCCTCATAACCCCTTTATAACCCTTATATATCCTATCCTAATTAGTAGCTTGTGTGTCCTTGATTGCAGAGAGGGTAACCACTTAATCCTTGGATGGATGGTCCTACATTTGGCAAGCCACTGACTCCAGTTTGCTATATGTTAAGCTTTATTTTCCATTCAAGTGCAGGGAAATAATTAAATACATTACATCTCATTTCCTCAGCTGCACAGCTGTACTGTGAGATAATCGCTCATATTTAAGTCCTATCATTAGTATTAATGCTACTTCATGTTGCTCACAGTATGAAGGACATTCCAGCTGCTATTCACAACATAGATGTTCCATTTTCTGTTGAATTTAGAGTACAAAATAAGACAGAAATTCCCTGATGTATGTGGCAGAGGCCTACAAGGTGCCCTGCAAGATCAGATACAATCTCCCATCATGCACTGTGAAATGGTGGGAGTTGAGGAAATTAGTTTTGCAGTCGTCCGTAGCACAGCAGGCGATCACACTGGCAGCCTCTCCTCTCTCCACCTCCGCCCTCAGACCAGCACGGCTCTAATCGACACGACGATGCCTGTTATGAGCTGTATCGGTGACTAACCACGCCACTCGCCCCAACGCAACACCGGAGGGTAAAAAGAGGTCAGGTCCAGTGGTCACATCAGCCAGACCTGCTTCATTATAAGGAGGCAGAGAAGAAATACAGCTCTGAGAGACATGTCACCCCTCCAAGGATAATTCAATCACAAGGCTAATATGCTAAGTGTTGCATAAGCGCATCACTCTGTGCTCTCCCTATGTACATAATGTGGTGCTGAGAAGGGCTTTAATTCTATCTGACAGGGACATTATGGTGTGAGGGCTCTCAGGAGGTGGAGGAGAAATGAGTTGGGGCCAATATCACAGTCAGACCTTATGTATTTAAGAGAAGGAGAACTAGTTTCCTTTCTGAAGACACAAAAGCTTAAAAAAAAAAAAAAGCAGTTGTGGTGCTTTTTAAACGTGTTTTCCATTGCACAGCACAGACAGCTCCACGGCTGCTCAGCCTGCAGATGTTGGAATTGCCTGAACAAATATTTACACATAGCGCTCATGTATCCTTTACAAGCAGATCAATCAATATTTACTCATGAGTGAAATGCAAACTGCTACAGTCCTCCACTGCCAGCAATAATGGGGTGATACCAACACAAATAGGACAGCTGTTTTGTATGGTACTTTATCAAGCTTCATCAGTTCAAAGCAGCAGAGAACAGGACTGAATTCATTATTCATTCCCAACCACTGTTCCCGTCTAAAGGCTGTGGAAAATTTAAACTCACCACTATGATATTAGCAGCATGTACAAACACACAGAGACACACTTTGTTGATTCATGTCTAGGCAAAGTTGACTTGAAAAGTTGATGCAATTATTGATTAACAAGCTTTAATCACATGCAACTGGCATTATATTGACCTCTCCAACTCTGCCAAGCTTATGACTGTCTTGATAACAATATGCTATTGATTTCTAAGCCCATCGTATAATACTTATGCACAGCGCTGAACTTGCACAGTGCATAATCACGCTTTCTGGTCACATCTCTCTAAACTGCAGGGATTTGACCCTATGCCTCAGTGGCTTGTCTTGAATCTATCAAAGTGCTGAGGCAAAAACTCAGCCAGCAGCTGTCAGGGACATCAACAGCCAAAGAGGATGAGGTCACTCTGAAATTATGCTACATGGGGTATTTCCATCTTCACAAACACACACAGAAGGAAAACTTGAATCAATGGCATTCAAATGCAATTAAACCTCTCATGCAGAAATGGTTTGAAGTTCTATGCAAATTCTGATCAAGCTGCAAATACATCCTCTGCATATAGTTACTATTTAGTTGCAGCATGACACCCCCACTCTAGCCTCAAACCAGTGGAGATTCAATCAAAGCCTTACCCCCAACTGGATGGAGCTTCTTCACCTGGCAGAGCAGCCGAGCCTCTCATGCCATGCAGAAACGCAACCAGGCAATCCATATGTTTCCTACATACAACATGACAGAAGCCGAGAGGGCCTGCTCGCCTTCCTCTCATGTTCAAATCACCCCAAGCAGGACTTGTGGATGAGTGGGAGGGGATCGAGAGATAAGAGAGATATTGGATTTGCTCGATGCTAGTGCTCCGAGCTGTGTTGAATGATTTTTTTTCTATTTGCCCTGATTTCTGCTCTATCTTTTTTGTTGGCATGCATGCAGAAATATAGTGAGTGCGCAGGTGACTGTGCTTGCTGGATTAGTATGGTGTTCAGCCCTCCGCTGATCTAATTTTAGGACACATCATTTCTCCCCCTCTTTAGCACCAGACACGTGTTTATTTTGTACAGGATTCATGTCAAATAGTGAGGTGAGGGTGGGAGACAATTGAGATGAGGTAATCCTCTGTGTTTGTCAGTGCATCTATAAGCATAATCCAGCTATACTGATTTACAGAGGAGGGGGGATACATCTATTTCACACTGGCATAGATAGCATCAAGGTCTTAACTGCTGTTTTTGGACTCTGCAGTGCAGTGGTGAGGGTTTGGAGACTGCTCTTCTATCAGCTTCATTATGATGACCGTTTTGCCCTTTGAGTGTAATGAGACTGCCTCTCGAGGGGAGGAAGGGGGGTCTTGGTCTTCCTTTGTAAAGCACACACATACCCGTACACACACGCGCGCCATCTGAAGGCATGGAAAAGGTACACAATTGCTGGACGTGACTGGACAGTAGAAAAGCCATGTTTATGATTTAAGTTGATGTCCGCTTTCTCTTTGAAGTCACCTCTGTAGACATGAAGGGATTGTCAATAGGAGATGACAAGTGATGTAATGAGCTGCATTCAATGACATGGAATAACACACTGCTTCCATGCATATTTCATGTTAGTGGTCTAATACATCATGCACAACAAACTGCTGAAAATACAGGAACTTTGGAGAATTGGGTGGATCTTCTATTTTTCTTTAAATATTTAAAAGATATTTAAAGAAAAGTGTCAGTGAAGATGATCTAGTGTCAGTTTTTTTCTGAAGAATTTCAACTTATTTAGTTATTGATCTGTTTTATCCTGATAAAAGCTCCACTCAACTCTCTAGAGTTCTAGTTTCAACTTTCTTAGTTCTTCATGTATCTGTGTCTTGTTTAAAAACATCCATTCATGATACAGTGCATAGCATACCCAAGGGCGATCAAAGTAAATGGATGAAGTAGTTGAGTGTAAAATGTTATGAAAAGCCAGTATAAAAAGAGGGTAAAGATCAGATGTGCACATTCACATAGTCAGAGGCTAGTACTAGTATTTAAATAGCCATTTATACCCATATCCTTCAATTACAGTTCAGTCTATAAAACTGCAGATTAAGCCAGGATGACCCATATTCACTGAGAGTTCGCTGACAGTGACATCGCTTGGGCTATTTTAAATGTCACATAACTCTCTGCGATGCATCATATGCAAGTTTTCACTCAGGCTTCTCCTAGAAGTAGTGTATGTCAGAAACAGTCCTAAGACACACAGCAGTGCCATTCTGAGAAAGTAAACAATCAAAGCTTGTCTGTTATTCTCTCATGCTCTGGCTGAGTACGAAAAAGGCCTGAGGATTGGAAGTGTACTGTATGGTAAAATATGATGTCCATGCCCAACAATGTGGGCTGTCAGTTCTTCAAGGGCAGACATCCGTGCAGCAGTGCACATTAGTCCTGAGCTAATATTGATAGGAGGAAACAAGAAAAGAGAGGTCAAGACAGGAGGAGAAGAAATGGGGGGGTGGATAGAAGAGTCAAGACATTCAGATGTAGTGACAGAAAAAGAAATGGAGAAGATGGAAGAGAAAGGAGGAGGGGAAAAAAGGCTAGACAAAAAGGAAAAGAATAAAAACATGCTGAATGAGTATCCTCACAATTAATGTTTAACGTGTTTTTTTTGCTAAATTTAGCATCTACAATGTTCCCTTCAGAAGATATAACTACCTTTCTCCATCATCTTGGGTAGCTTTGTTTCTAGCAAAACAAGCCACAGTAAAAAGGTTTTGAAGACAGGACACTTGCATCACAGAGACCATACATCATTCTGTCACCTGATATATTGGCACTGATTCTCCAGGACAACAAAATGCACAAGAAAACTAGTTTGCACAGCCCCCGCGGCGTGCAAGGTGGACATTAATGCGCAGTAAAAGCTATAGTGTCTATCTACTCCAAACACCTTAACATAATGGCATTGTAAAAGCAACACGTCCGGTGTCCTGGGGGTTTTACAGGATGTTCTGCTGATGTTGACACATTACTAGAAAACACAGTACTAACTCAGAGACTATTGTTCATGCAGTGTAAATATATGTATATTAAAGACACAGAGTTGGGAGAGTAAAGGGAATGCAGCACTGACCAACACTCAGTTTAATTAAAGATCCTCTTGGCTCTCACAAGTGCTTTGAACAATCTGAGGCTGTGCTGATAGAGACGTGTGATCAGCCTGGACCAATGGTATGTGCCCAAATCTTCTCTCTTGGGTCTAATTTATTGATGCGCCAAGCCCCAGTGCAAGCTTTACTGTACGTGCATGAGCTCATGAAGGCTTTGATTTATATTTTTTAAGCTCAAGCCTCAGCATGTCTCTCTCAGGCACAAAGCACCTACCATTTTTAACCTCAGATTCCTTCATGGTATCAATCTGCACCGACTCTTCTGCCCTCCTCTGTCACCCAGCATGGGTGCTGTTTCAACCCAGTGAGGGGACTCATGGCATGCTGTCCTAATTTGGACTCAGAGCCTGTTTTAATCCTTAGTGCTTGACGTCTCACGGTCAGTGGCTAAGCTAAGCTGGTAATGCACGCTGTCCCCTCCTTCAACTGACATGGACATGACATGAACATTCCTGAAAAACAATCAGGAAAACAACAGGGCATATGACAATGATGTACCACCTCCACCTGCCTGCTATGTCTGTTGAGTGTGGGAGCTTACTATCACTTCCTGTCACTGTCCCAGTACAAATACAAGAACCCACTGCCAGTTTAAGTTGGACTGTGAGTCTGTGTGTGCATAAAAGGAAAGGGGGTGACATGAGACGGCCTTCAAAAGACAGCAGATGTCCAGCTGTGTGTGTGCATTCACCAAAGAGACCTTTTCTGTCACCTCCACTCCCCTGTCCCTCCTCCTTCTCCTTGAATATCAATGAGTAACCTGAGACACAAACACAAGGCATTTGAAAACTTGCAGGGTTTCAGACAAATCCTCATCAGACTTATAAAATGCACAATTAGGCTACACGCACAAATTGGAAGAATGCCCGTTGAATCAAACAACCCTATCAATCTTAACATCACATCTAAATAAACACATCTTTTTGGCTCATAACAGATCCCTAATGGGTGGTTAGTATGAGAAATGGATAGATAACAGCAAGTGAAGTCCTTCTCTGACTGAAAATGGTTAGTTTTTGGTTGCAAGTGCACAAATGTTGTGAAGCCGTGGATACAAATAATTGAAAAGGTGATGTGAAAGCATCAGAGAAAAACTAAAATCTATACAGTTCTTTTAAACACCTTAGCTGTGGATTGATTTCCACTGGAGATTTAGCATCTAACAGAGAAACTGATGGAGCAACTTTATAGACTTCTTTTTCTTTTCAAATTAAACTTGGCAGTTTTCTTCTCTCTTAATCTTCAAACTCAGTATCAAACAGAGCACAGTTCAAACACTCACACCCACGTTTATACAAGCTATTGTACAACAGGTTTCTAAACCATTATATTCACAAATGAAGTAAATAAGTCAAATGCAAGTCTCCTCTCTGGTGCCTGTTTTCTCACAGCATCATCTCCTGATATACAGTAGACTGAATCCTCATGCACTGGTAGGACCCGAATGATCACCTGACAAACTCAGCCTACACACACTGTAACACACAGTGATAAAAACAGGAAGCCTCTGTCCACAGTGCCTTTAGCAGTGGCACAGTTAGTGTTTGTCAAGTGTGATCCATCTTGAGAAACCCAAGCTTAATATTTAAAGGATTGCTGTATCCTTTTCCTTGACATAGAGGTTGAGGACAGAAGCAGGAGGCAGAGTGAAAAAGAGGATGTGGGGATTTCAGAAGGAGGGGTGAACAGAAGGTGAATGCTCTTCTATTCAGATGCAGTCCATCAGTGAATGCATCCACAAACCCTCTTCCTTTTTCTCCCCCACATCAACACCTGGATACACTGCATTCTGCTCAGTCTCTCCACCTTCTTCTCTTCCTAATGCCTACCGACAGCACACACTAGGCTGCTCTTTATCAATGACGTTAAGCCTCTTTTCCTCCCACCATCCCCAGCCCCCCCTTTTACCCTACTCTCCCTGCTGTGGAGAGAGGAAACAGGGTTCTGGAGGAATAGATCATAAAAGAGAGTAATGAAAAAAAAAAAATCTGTCATCCTCCTTACCTTGCCGTCCACTGAAGAGGAGAGCCTCTCTCCTCCAGGAAGGATTGGAAGTGAGTGCGCACATACACACTCACATACAGTATTATCCACCGCTCACTCACATTTGCACACACACTCACACACGGACATACACGCTCCCTCTCTCATACACACCACGACGATGAGAGCTGGCTCTCAAACAAGCGCACACTGCAGGCTGCCGCTTGCCTGGGAAAGCCTGATGCGTTCCTCCCTCCAGGCACAAGCATACACATCCATCTCAAAGCCTCTTTGTTGGGGCTGATTCATCCCCGGATCCGTGGCTGAGTGCTGGTCCGTGTGCCGGTGCCTTTTCCCGGGGACACAGGGTGACCGTGTAAAAGAGGGACAAAGCCATGAAGAGAGAAGGCAGCATCCAGGAGGAGAGAATATCACGGATACATCCAGCGCCTTCAATCCCCCCTGCTCCCTCTTCTTCTCTCTCTCCTCTCTCTATCTCACACACATCCCTCCCTCCCACATCACTCTCTCTCTTTCTCTCTTCCTCCTCCTCCTCTCTCTCTTTATCACTTCCCTCCTTCTCTGCCTCCTCCCACTCCCTCATTGGGCTGTCTTTGCAAAAGCCCAGAATTGATAGCATGTAACTGTGCCTTAGAGTGTGTGTGCTTGTATGTGTGTGTGTGTGTTTTAAGCTGGTTTCCAGTGACTGTAAGGAGAGGAGGGTTCCTCTTCACCTCATCACCTGGGATACCTTTCACCCATGTGCCCGCCCTCTACCTCTCCCAATGTCTGCTTGACATGTAATGTGGCTGGAATGAGAACATGAGTAGCATTATAGTATGGTGTGGTGTGTTGCCGCTCACTAATATGCATTATCCATGGAATGAATGACATGGTCAGGGATGGCAGATGGTGGCATGGGTTTATGGTAGCTAAATGAGTGTAGGGGGGGCGCATTGTAGGGCTAATTCTACAAAGGGTATAAACCTCATCCTTGCTGTTTCTTTGGAACCCACTCTCTGTGACCCAAAAATCTTACAGGATAGAGACACAAGCAACTGAAGTTACAACCGTCTTATAACCAGCATCCTCATTACTTGAATGAAATGTTGCCCTCTCTTTTCACCACAATCATTTCCTGAATAATTTATACAGCGGCTTAAACCAGACACAAAGCAGGAAAATGTATTAGGGTCAAGTCATGCAGAAATTGCTTACGGAGTCAACCAGATTTGGGGCATACATGTAATACATGCCATTTTGATATGAGAAATGCTTGCAGAGGCACTGTAACATGCTTAAATAATGATGTTCCTCTTGACAGGAAGTGAAAAAGGCTCGACTAAACCAATCTGCATAACAATGACTGATTTTCCTGGTGGGGGTATAGCAGCCAAGACCCCTCCCTATCTTTGCTCTTACTTGTCAGCATTATTGTCACAGATATTTATTAGGGCCGACTGTATTTCACTGTCTTGTCTGACTTACTTCTGATTTCTTTGGAGTTTAAAGCTGCATGTACCAATAAAATGCTTTATAATAGTTGTATTTACATGCAAAAAATGGGGGTGATCACAGAAACAGTCTTGTTTGGTCAGGGTATCTGAGCCAAACTATTTATGTACTAACACTTGCACCCACTATCTGTGTTCACCCAGTGTGAAAAAGAGCCGGATAGCTAAAACAGGGTCAAAAGGTCAGTTAACGACGCAATCTTACTAGGAATAGCTTTCACGACACAGAAAAAGCAATGCATATTTCATAGTGTGGGCTATTAAGATGTTACAGTGAACTCCTTTTGATTTTAACTAAGATTTAAATAAGATCAGAGGCTTAACTTGTTGTTTTCTGTGCATTTGGCAGATTCACTGTTAAACTTGATGCCACAGCTAAAGCATCTGCTGAAAACACTCACTCAGCATTTCTATAAGTAGCAGAGAACTCACTTGTAATGTTAAAAAAAGAACTTTACAATGACAATAGTAGTCTTAAACTGTGTTGTCATTAAAATAAAAGCCCACAGGGTGCACTGGTGATTCTGCCTTAGTTGTTTGCATTTCAATTCATTCTATTATTTAGGATGAGTCTGTAAGGATTACACCGTGGGTGACTGGAGCTCAGTTTATAGGACTAAGCAAATGTAATTTCTGGTCTTATAGATGGCGTGTGAATTCATTTTTAATTCTGTTAAGCGTGACACTCTATAGCAGAGAAGCAAAGGGTATTACAATTCACATTTGCTCAGCAGAGGGATATAACATGTAAAATTACCTAAAAATATCATTATTGTAGACTTGCATTTCCATTTCTCTCCTAAACAAGTGCATTTCTCCTGGATATTTGGCCAGAATATTTCCTTCAAGGTAAAGCAGAGTCTTGGAAGAAGAAGCTGCTGTTAACTGGTGCATGTAAACACAAATAGGTTAAGAGCACTGACTGTAAAACATGGACCATACAGTGTCTGAGTGTTCTTGTCTGTCAAAGTAACAGCACTGGACAAAAGCTCTTCTCTGAGGGCCTGTCTAAAGCACATTAAAGAAAGGTAGCTCACTAGTACCACTGCAGTTAGAGTAGGCTATGGATTTTCTGTCCGAGGCGCTATCACTGGCTGCTTGCTTTCATGGGATGAGCTTTTAATAAGTCCTGCCAAACAGCGAGCCATAGAGGATACATTATGATGTGGTTATGCTGTGTTATTATAATGGGAGTGCATCGTGTTGCCTATCATTTATCACTGACTTTCAGATGCTCCCAGTCAGCACTGAGCCAAAATATAAAATAGACTGTTTGGGGGGGATCTAGTGTCATATTTCTGGTATGAGATTAAAGTCTTTTCCTCTGATGCTCCGTCCATGTCTACTATATGTTAGAACAGCCAATCTCCGTGCCACAGTACATCAGTACAGCAGCCTCTTGGGGATAACTGAGGCCCACTCTGCCCACAACTGCAAATGGTGGATTTCACTTGCTAATGAACCAACCACCTATCTTCAAGCCATTCATCAAAGTCTGCCCTGCTGGCTACGCGTGTGTGAAGTGGATCCCATCATCACAGTAGATTGGGTTTACTCCCACCACTTTAGTCTGTGGGCCTCTGGGTAATGTCTTCTGGACAATGATTAACACTGAATCCAAGATTTACTCAATACAAGCCTTTTGTGTGGATACCTCATTCTCTTGATTTTAATTTCCTTAATCAGATAAGTGTCAGTAATTATGACACTTAGTAATAACAGCTATAGGATAGATGTTTTGCTCACGTTTTGGTATTTTTATTTTTAGCAAATAGATAATAGTCAACATTAAACTACTTGTATCCCATTAGTAATTCAAATACAATCCAAGCCTCCACTTGCACACCCCCTGCTGACAGTGCATTACCACAATTCCCTCTAAAGAGAAAAAAAAAAAACAATCCCGCTAGAGATTTTTTTAACACGTTTATTATACATCAGTGAGACATGGGTGTACATGTTGTATTTTACAGGAGCTAAGACATAAGCCCAGCAGATTCATGTCACTGCAGCCTTCTCCCTACATCTGGGCGAACTGAAACATCTGCTACAGAAATACTAGAGAACGCAAATAAATTTAAGATGGAACATACATAAAAAGCTCTGTCCTAAGGAACAATGTAGTCAGGAGAAATTAATTGTGTGACTGGGAATGAGAATTTTGTTTCTTTGTAGCAGTGGAAAACATGTGGTCAGTATGTACAAAAAAAAAAAAAAAAAGAGTACATTTAATATGGTTCACTACCCCTGTAAATACTACAGTGATGCCCGTACTTTTTTTTGGCTTTTCTTGTTTTAAATCAGTGACAAATGTTGATGTCTCTATAGTGTCATTGTGCTGTAGTTTTGAGAATGCTGTAACAAATTACTCTGCAGGTACCTTGAATTTTTACTTCATCCAACCCATGTTACGTGTCATCTTCCAATCAAACTTTTTTTTATACATAAAAAAAAAAATGTAAAAATTAAAAAAAAATAAAATCTATTGACAATACATACAGCAGTACAACAAAAATACAGTAAGAACTTGACAATACATAGGTAACATCTTGTCAAAAGGAAGTTAAACATCCACTTTGAAAACACAAGTGCTATGTTGAGATGTGTTACTTTACATCAGTGGCACTGGCTTGGTCGGTCTGACCTCTGACCTCAGTTTTTTGTACCATCTTTTGACGGTAGCGCTCAGCACGCAGCTCCTCAAAGCAAAATTCAGCAGCACCGCTTAGAAGCAGCTCTTTACAGTACATGCTCTTCTCCTGCGGTTTTCCAGGTTCAGACTCATTCTGGTGCTGATGGAGCTCCTGTATTCTCTTCAGGGGTGTTTCCTCTCGGCAGGGCTTTCGTGCTGATAAAACTGTGTTCACTGCAGGGTTGATCTTACATGGAGTCCTGAAGGAATGGAAATTAGTCATGAAGAGTGCTTCAAATTATAGGTATGGTAATTTATGATTTATCTGTTCACTAGTCTTTACAGTATGGGATAGATTCAGTTAAATAAAAAAATAGTTATCTTGTTAAAGTTGCAAGAGTAACATTGCAGGGGCAAAATCCACCAGAATTTACCAGAAGGTACATCTATTCCTCTGTGCAAATCAAAACACTAAATATAGAGGACACCATTTCATATTGATATGGGAAAGTTAAGTAAAAGATTTTAGCTGTTGATCTTACATTAAACCCCATATCTCTCCAAAAACACCTATGATAAGGATAATCACACAGAGAACAATTTCTACAGCCTGTAAACAGGTGATGAGAGACAGTGCAGAAGTATAGCTTCTCTCAAACCATTTTATTTACAACACGCTGACAGTTAATTATGAAATTTTTCTACAATGATGCCAGAAAAGTATTGTACATCTAAGCAATAAGGGAAGTGTTTTCATATTTGAAAATATGATGTCAATTAAAGTTGCAGGAGTGGCTCTCAGTGGCTCTCTCCTCTTAGAACAAATCAAATGACTAAATATAAATATTTCATGTTTTGACACCTGAATTGAGCCCAGGTTGTGAGTCTGATGAGCAACTGTCAATCACAGATTTAACCCTCCCCTCAGGTCTAAAAACACCTGTGATTAGGCAAAATCAGCAGCTCAAGATACATTCTCTAAAGCCTGAATAAAAAGCGTAGACTTGGTAGCCTTGTGTCTTCTTAGGCCACATACATTACAATACATTGAAAGGTAATTATGGATGCTTTGCCCTGTGATGCTAAACGCTAGAGCATTGTAGCTTTTAATATTCAGCATCTAAAAACAAAGACACCAAAATGCACCCCCCCCATTTTCCCACTCACATTGTTGGAGGCTGGTCTGACTCTTCAACAAATGGCTGGAAGGTAGGTTTAGAAGGTGGTGGAGCCATAATACTTTGTCCATATTTATTCTTCTGAGGCATCTGTGGTACATACATACAAAAAAAAAAAAACAATTCAATTTCACATCACTGGGACAGCATGCATATATTTAAAGATACTAATAGGTCACATCCCCTCATACCTTGACATCACACCATTTTTCAGGCATCTGCTCATTTTCTTTTGCTCTTGCAGGAGGAGGGGCTCCCCAGGACTCGAGCTTAGGCTCTGAGGGACCAGCACTGGGAATTTTATTCTCATCAAATATCACCAAACGGCTGTTTGAAGCATTGCCGAGGACACTGGTACCCTGTGACTGCAGGCCTCGAGAAACACCTGTCCACAAACACACCAAAGACCAGAATTAGTCAGCTCCTCTGACAATACTCCTTCCCTTCATTGTGCTGGAACACAATATTTCATGACAGGCAAATGTACTCACTTCTGATTGCAGCCCCAGTTCTGTTCACAGGGACAATAGCCTTTTTTTTCCCTCTATGCTTCAGATCAACTAGAGAAATTCTCTCAGGTTGTTTTGGTTCATCATCACTATCATCCTCTCCCACATTCATCATCACCTGCCGAGACACACGTGCCTGCAGAGCCCTACAAATAATAATACAGAAAATTGTGACAGTAATATAATGTAGAATCTGAAATTTTTTTGTCTGTTATTTCCATATTATCTTAATTTAGTTTCAGCCTATATCAAATGAGGCACATACTTGTGAAACTGCTGAAGTTTTTCATTTGGTTCAGCATGCTTCTTGAATCCCTCTTGGTAGACCAGGTCAGCTTTGCGACAGTTACCCTGATTCTCATATTCTTCAGACCATGCAATGTAGAAAGAAGCTTGAGTTGCTCCTATTCCCTGGGCCTGCATGTACCTATAAATGTCCAGAGGCTCTGGGCTGGTCATTGCCTGATGAAATACAGACACAGTTACAGAACTGAAATACTTTGTCAATGAAGCCAGTGACTTAGAGAACAACACATCAAACATACAAATTTAATCCAGTGCTCAACATAGCGAGGATCACTGTGATATTTCTTTTCTTCTGTAAATCTGGTCACAACTCTTTCTAACAGTGTTGAAAGGTGGCTTTCTTTCCCTCCTTGAGGAAACGTCTGTTCTGTCCATTTAATATACCTGTAAAACACAGGAGGATGTATGTATTAGCTTTTAAATCCTGAACATATAAGGTGCAGCAAATGCATTTTAATGACTACATATATCACTCACCGATCCCATACATCAAGTGGATCATCCCCATCATACATACGCAGTTCAGATTCAAATGTCCTACAAAGCAAGAACCACAGTACTATTATCATCCTGTGAATATGAAAACTGAACCAGTCATCCACCCATAAGTAACATTATAGAATTCATACTGTCTCTGCTGGTTGATGGTAGAGTTGTCTCCTTCCTGCTGCTGACTGAGTGCTTCCTGTAGGACTGATATGTGTCTTCCCCTCCTCAGTGGCTGAATGTTTTCTTTGCATAGCTCCCACTCTGCATCTCCTCCTTCTGCCATAGTGATGATTTTATGTAAAGGTGCCTACAAACACACAAAAAAAATTTTATTTATGCATTTATATTTAGATTCTACAGATATAATATAGCTAAAAGTTATCTGTTGTAAAGTATTATTAATGCCGTTTTAACATACACATTTGGGTTTGTGTACAATGAAATAAAAACCAACAATAGTAACGACACTGACGTGCTTTAAAAACCCATTAAGGTTGACCAACACTATGAGATGGCTGAGGACATACATTTATATTAAATAGTGACAAAAAATAACGTGGGTTAACATGCGAAAGCTTGTTCTGGCTACATGCAGAGCTACATGCTAATATGGAAGTTAGCCAGCATTAGCTTTAAGTCGCTTATTTTTCACTTTGTTCAGGTCTTTGGTGATATATACAAGTCATGCAATGAAATTAAAAGTGGTTAACAGAAACGGCACCCTTTTTCATACCGGTTATAAGGTTATTTTTGACGCTTTTCCAAACCACTGTGGTGTATGCGCTGATAGCAGGAATTGCAGTTACGAGATCCGTTCTGTGTTTTGAATGGAGACCGCGAGATCATTTTCAGAAAGCTGATTGGAGGAGACGTAAACAGGAAATACGCAACCACGTCGCATTACGTCTTCCGCTACAGTTCCTGTTTTGACTAGTAACGTTGAAACCTGAAATGAGAGAGCTAGCTTACCAGTTGTCATTCATTTATTGTACATAATTCTCATTGATGGTAAAATAATCTAAACAGCCTGATGTGTTATGACTTTGTTCATGTGTCGGGATGGACAATCGCTGTTATTCTTGTGCATCAAAGTTCAGTCTTTTCAAGAAGGAGGTACGACCTGGCTCCTGTGTTCATACTGTAGCTATTATTCAGATGTTTTAAGCTTTACTTCTGTTACATTGTCTTTGCAGCTGGGATGTAAAAACTGTGGCCGCTCCTTCTGCTCCGGCTGCCTGACTTTTAGTGCTGTGGTGCCTCGCTGTGGCAACACTCAGCAGAAGGTCTGCAAGCAGTGTCACACTCATCTCACAAGGTAAATGTCAAACCAGGCAAAGGTGTAAGTGGTAGCGTCACTTATTAGCAGTCTAACTTGCTTCCATCTTTTCGTTTTCAGTGGAGGACCTCCAAATAATAGTGGAAGATGGTCACCGCCCGAAAATTACAAAAAGTCGGTATAATATGTTTTTGTAAACAGTAGTCAAAGCACATTGGTAATATGTAAAGTCAGTGCTTAACTATGCTCTTTCTCATAGACGGGTTGCTGCACTTGAAGCCAAACAGAGGGGACAGTCAGCACCACCTTCTGCACATGGAAGCAGTAGAAATGCTAAATCAGGCCTTATCCCAACCAAAGGCCTGTGTAAAGAAGATCAGGCTATTGCTGAAAGACTTAAAAACCTAAAGGAGGACAAGACACCAAGTAATAATTTTAGTAATAATTTTATTTTGTTATTATCATATAACGCTTAAATGTGGGGCTTGGCAATCAAATCATAATAATTAGATATGATTTTATATCATATCACAATGTACTATGCCTGCATGAATTAATGAAGAGGTCATAATGCAGTTATTGAGGACAGTGTTGTTGTAAGACTAGTCTACTTGCCAGTTAAGGATTACACAACACAATTTTGATATGTGCTGCCACCCCCACCCCCCAAAAAAACCACACAAAAAAAAACAACTTTTATTTTGTATGATTTAAACAGCATGTTTCTTCTCATTGTCACTTGATCCAGAATGTAACCATTCACAAACTGACTAGACCCTAACACTGCAACCTTTTGTAATGATGTTAAGCCACTAATCTTCAAGTTCAGTATTCCTTGAAATTAACAGTTATGATTATTTTAAATTAGAATAAATATGAGAATTATTTGGAGTACAATGTCAAATAAAACAAAAAAGTAAAAAAAAAAAATAAATCATTCAATCAATCAAGTTTATTCCTGCAAATTTACTCAATTACTAAATTTGTTTTGAATGTCCTAACTCTACATCTCTGAATTATTCTGATTATAAATATGTTTTAAAGAATACAAAGTTGTTTACTCACAGTAATTACACACACTGCAATTCATTTGTCATTGTTGTTTTCTTACAAATGTTTGCCTTTTTCACCAGAGTCTATCCCATCTGACAAGGAGCTGGAGTCTCGTCTCGCTGCCTTGAAAGCTCCCAGCCAGCCAGTCCCTTCAGCAGAAGAGATGGAAGACCGCCTGGCAGCTCTACGGGGCCATCCTCCACCATCTCAAGCTCCTCCACCTGTGAGCCAAGTCATTGTTTGTAATCTGATGAGTCAAGTATTTATGATTGTTTTGAAGGAGTTGAATCCTAAATATTTTTGTACTTACAAGATTATGTGCTGGTGTGCTCATCTGTACAGGTGCACAAGCCTCCTGACAATAGGACTCAGACTGAACAAGCAAATGATCTGATTACTCAGATGACAGAGGAAGTTGCTATTGACAACCAGCAAACAGATCCTGAATGCAGTAAGATGTTACTCTTCTCACTGATTTCACCCAATTGTTAATTTATAGTGCTGCTGTTACATCATAGTCTTAGGCAAATATTAAGCTATTTGAGATAGTGTAGGTATCTTCAATGTTCTTAATCCCTTTATTTTCTGTGCAGGTGTAGAGGGTCGTATGAACAATCTCAACAAAGGGGCAGAAGGAACATTGGAGGACAATTTGGAGGTGAACCAGGAGGCCAGTAAGCAACTGGAGGCTGAAAAGACCCGTCTACTGGAAGAGACCATGCAAGAGCTTAAGAGGGAGCACCACACCCAGGAGCAAATCCTCCACATGGCTAAGAGGCTGGCCCAGCTAAAGGGGCAGGACCCAGAAAAAGGTGCTTCACTCACGTTTTAGTGTTCTGTGAGCTCCTAAAGTATAACCATGCAGCTCTTAACAGCACTGGAGACAGTGGAATGGAATTGGTTTTATTTGCAGCATTGGAAAATGGAGTAAATGTTCATATTTCTGTTCATTGTAGTTACTATGGGGGACTTTCAGCATCCTGACAGTGATGAGGAGACTGAGGAAGAAGCTGTGATGAGAATCATAAAGCAGGTCTGGCATGTTATTCTAAACACATCCGAAAATTAGTTAAATGTGCATTACATCGTTAAAATCATAGTAAACATAATTAGACCGGGTGGGGTCACCACAAGGGGCTGCTATTTTTCCATTTTAATACATTTTTAGTGTTTTGAAATGTGTTTTAGAGATTAGTCATGTAATTTCTATGTTTCTTATTTTTCTTCCAGCTCTCTGAAGAAGCTGCACTGGATGAGGCCAGTGGCTACAACATACCACTAGAACGCAGTGGACCAAAAAACACAGAAAAGAGAGAAGCCACTAAGAAGGTGATGTTTAACACCTGCAAAAATACCAATTCTAATGTTCTCATCTTTTATAAACCTAAAACGGGACTTTTTCTGTCAATTTCTTGTTTCAGCCTCCAGTAGCCAAAAGTAGGGTTACACCAGCTGCCGTCACACATCAGCCAGTAGACAGTGATGAGGATGAGCTTCCATGGTGCTGCATCTGCAATCAAGATGCCACCCTTCGCTGTTATACCTGTGAGGGCGACCTGTATTGCAACCGTTGTTTCAGGTAGCATGACGTCCAATGTATTAATTTTAAGAAACAACTAGGACTTCTTGTTGTAGCAGAGCTTTTCATGGAAATCTTAGCTCCAAAGCCCAAGAAGGATGCCTTTGATTTGGAATGCATACCATGACCCAGATAAATTGTAGGCAGGCTGCTGCCATACTGTTAACCAGCATGAATATAAAGTATTTAGTGTGATGAATTATCAATCCACTCTCCATTATCTCCCCAGGGAAGGCCATGATAAATATGACAGGATGGAGCATCGCACCACTAACTACACTGCACCAAAGAAGAAGAAAAAGACTTGATAGTGAGATTGTGCCGCAGGTCTTTTCAGGTCCTGATCAGTCAGCTGTGTTAGACTTGTGCTTTAGCCTTAAGAGACTTATTACTGATCTTAGAAAAAAATTAAGACGAGTTAAAATCTACCTGTTATTGAAAATAATCCAGAAGACCTAATTTCAAGTCCTTATTAACTTATCCAGTCTGTAATGGGACAAGCCGAATTGCCTTTCTTGCAAAATCAGTATCTATATAAACTAAATAGTGAATGGTAAACTTACCGACAAAGCAAAACTAGAAAAAAACTGTTATGTAAATGTAATACTACAAGTGAAAAATTACTAAGCTGTGTTAGTTTTATGTATAAGAATAGACCTAGGTTTATTTTGCCAAGGCTTCCAGACAGTATTGGTACTTGAGCAAAACTGCGCAGTGTCTGCATACAAAAAAGCATCCAACTTAACAAGTAGCTTGAAGTTATTTTTTTATGTCACTTGTCCTACTTCTGTAAGGCAACAAAAGCTCATCTTAGGCGCACTTTGCACTTGTCACCATGTGATTATTTTTAGACAACACAAAATACAGATACATCATGAGCTCATCTGGGATGATGTACAAGCTCAGACTGCTGTCAGCTGTGGACTGAAGAAGCACAGAGGAGTCAGTATAAAAGGATTACTGAAGCTTTGTTTCTTTTTGGCAGGCAGTGCAGTCACTCTTGTAATCTATGTTTGGCTACGAGTTTGACATGAGTATTGCCTTTCTTGTCCTTGCGTATAATTTTATTATAAACGGTGCAAAAGTGTGAGACTCTAGGGAATGCAGCGTCATTTAATTATATTTTTAACTCCAAACTTTTTTTAGTCTTTGATGTTCCAACTCTACAAAAATGTGGCAGTCTGGCAGACTGTGTCAGGAGTGTAATTTAAGTATGGATAGCCTCTGTGTCAGAGAAGTAAGTGGAAGTGGGGGTGAAACAAATTACTGTAATGGAGCCTTTAGCAAAAAGACCCTCTGTGTATGAGAGAATGAAGGTCAGAGTGCAGTTTCATCAGCGTGCATTACAGTCTGGCTAACTGAGGAGCAGCCATAATTACACTCTCCTCCAGGGGCTTGCTCCATTAAGGTTGTATGGAGGCCGTTACTGTGTTTGCTTTTTTTCTGACTGTGTCATACACGACCACAGACAGGAAATGGATGAGGATAATGGATGCATACTTAATGGACCTTCCTGCTGCTGATTTCACTGTGTTTACTCCTAGACTTCACATTCAAACATTTCCTTTGTTTCCAAAATGATGCACTGATTGGCATCCTACAGCAAAGTCTACGGTTCATTTGCTTATTATTACATAATGTATGGCTGACCTATTTTAGAAGTTTCAATGTAAATCAGTTTTTTAGCAGCGCTCAAGGGCAATTGTAATAACAGGGTAGTTAAGCACAACTTAAGGGCATGGGTATAATGACCATATATATTTATTTGTCCTGTATATGTGTAATAAATGAATAAATATATGATGATACTGTACAATTTGTTGACTGTTTGTGAATTCAGATACAGCCATTCTTAAAATTTATTAACAGCTTTGTCTTGAAAATTCTCAATTTTATTTTGACACAACACCATTATGAGAACAAAAATATTTATTTACATAAATAGGCAACCAAAAATGTACAGTCTTACACAAAAAAACAGTCCATCTGAGCTATAGCTATTACATCTTTTTTTCAGTGTGCATTATTGGTATGTGTAGGGGAGACAAAATGTTATATCAGTCTATAATTTTAAGTAAAAAAAAAAAACATTCTAAACCCAGCTGTTGTGGTGTTAGACTGAAATTGAACTGGGAAAGGGGCAGGGAGCAGGAAGAGAGTCCCACTAACATCTGAACTGCACTTACGGGCATCCAAAACAGTTAATGTGTGGGAGATGGGAAGATCAGAGGCTTCACATTCTTTCAATTATCCATTTGACCTATGATTATTTCTTTAAAGGCCCTGACATTTTGCGTAGACCCTTTATCCTGTAGAGCAGCCCGTTGATAAAATCCTACAGAACAGATGGAGTAAATTGGAGAAAATTATTATTATTTTTTTTTTACATGCAGGCACATTACATACTCTTTTATCATGCAAAATATCAAAAACATGTATGTCTTACCTCTTTTGGCTTACCACATTCCTGCAACAATTCCTAACAAAAGAAAATAAACAGAAATAAGCTCACAAATAAAACTGGTCATTGCTTTTTGAAAGCAAACATTGCAACACTAGAATTGTGCAAGGGTCAAGTGCTTGCTAAACTATAACCCTACATAATCAATGATCGGGTATGCACCAAAGGTGTCAAGTATGAACGAAATGTTCACTCCAGGATTATGGACTGAACTGAATAAATAAATTGAGGAGTTGTTTTCATTCCTTTTACAAAATCTCACCTGCAACCTAGTTCTCTGGCCCTCATCTGAAAGCTCCAGCAGCTCATCTATGTCAATCTCTAATTCGGGGATCTCTTCTTCCTGCAAGAAAGAATGAGAAGTTAGAGGAAACGGTTATGTAGTATTATACTGGTCACACTTTACTGTATGCCTGTGGGCTACAAACACTCCTGCAAACATTGTATAATGTGGGATTGATGCCATCTTCAATTTCAGTGGTTGGACTGTAGAGGCATTGAGCACAAAAGAAAAGGATGGGATGTAACATAGCAGAGACTTCACAAAGTAACTCTTTGATTATCAGTACTTATATATATCATTTGAGTTAATATTGTTTTTCTATGACCGGAATAAAGATTTTCTTCTTGGGTAATTTCTCATAACAATGATGTGATTGATGATGTGGTTTGCATATGAGCAAGGCTGAAGAGCACTGAGGCATGAAGGCAAAAAGGCTCCAGGAGACCATACTTGCCACATGCCACCATCTGATTTCATGGATGGTTTACCCAGCTGGCATTTAGCTCAACCAAAGCAGAGAGATTGTTTCCAGTGTAAATGTTTTCTAGATAATACATTAAACTCAGTTGGAATATACTGAAATAGGTTTTCCCACACATAGTAGTGCTTAGAGGACAGCTCTGCGCACTTACAGTCGTGTAAATAGTTATTAGACCACCCTTGTTTTCTTCAATTTTATGTTCATGTTAATGCCTGGTACAACTAAAGCTACATTTGTTTGGACAAATATAATGATAACAACAAAAGTACCTCATAAGACTTTAATTTAAGAGCTGATATCTATCCATTTTCCATGCTTTTCTTGATAATTAAAATCACTTCAGTTCTTATCAATACCGATGTCATTGTATGGACAAAAACAGTGCTTTTAGACATTCCATGTTTTCTTTTCTGCCTGTTTTAGTCACATGATACATCCAGGAGTTAGTACTGGACAGACATACATAACCATTGGTTTTGATGACTTTTGATGGCCTAATTATTTCTTCCTTAGCTCTATGTCCAGTATTTTATTTATATATTTTTGATTTATTTGTTTTTTTACCTCGCTACCAATGGTGATGTAAAGATGGATGTAAAACTCTCTCTGATTTTCAATAAAAATGCTCAGGCATAGCACAATATAATATGTAAAACAACAACTCCCAATATAAGATAAATGTCGATTTTATGTATGGATTGAAAAATATGGCAAATTGAGAATGTAGCAAAGTAATCAATTCAGCTCCCAAGCTTTAATCCACACCTTCTGAAGGGAATGAAGTGTGCTCATTGGAGGAATCCTGAACCCTGAGATATCTGGAGTCAGCAGCTGTACACTCATATTTGACAAGTGGGACCTCTTTTTAAGAGGAATATTTTCCGGTTGGGGAGTTTTCATGGCTGGTGAGGATGTGGCTCGCTGTGCTTTCTGGATGAGGAGAGAGCTAATCAATGTAGAAGTGCTGAGTGGCGGAATAGATGGGCCCACCTTCAGTACAGTCCCCTGTGCCCGCTCTAATTGATACATGCTGCCAGTTTGGACCCTGTGTGATTCTGCTGATGTCTGCAGTAGCCATGTAAGGCTGAAACCTTGTTTTTTTGGCCTAGGCTGTTCCTTTCTGAGTGGTCTGTGCTCCAATGTATTAAACCGTAGATGGGTTATTTAGTGTGTGTTTCATGCTGTACTGGTTTTGTCATTTTTGGAATAGTGCAAAATCTTTAAAATGTATCCTTGTTCTACACTTGTAGCTCAGATTTTATATATGTAAGCCTCATTTTTAAAAGTTTGCCATAACCCATCACTGTCAGCTCAGGGTTTGTACAGGAATACAATGCAGAATCAAGCATTTTATAGTCCAAAAAATACCAAATATTGTGCTGTATTCCTAGTGATGATTTCTTTCAGCTTTTCCCTTCCGGGATTGCCACAGCAAATCACCTTCGCATGTTAATTTGGCACAGGTTTTTAAGTTGGATGCCCTTCCTGACACAACCGGGCTTGGAACTGGCACACTAAGGCTTGCGTAAAGAACCTTTCCCAAGGGTCTCAAAATGGCCATCTTCCGCACCAAAGTCAGTGGCGTTAATCACTGAGCTATCCAGTCACTGCTATTGTGCTGTATTTCAGTGAATATCTCAAAACAAGTACTTTGTATCTGTTGCAAAATCAGCTAAATGCAATTAAATGTGAATTTGTAGAATAACCACCCAATTTTAACCTAATTCTTATTTGCATCAAAGTTATTCAATAATGTGAAGCTGTAATTGACTCACTGTTGCATATGGACATCCAATAAACAGATGATACCCTATTTATATGCAACATGAGCTGTGAGAATGAAATAGCTCTATACACTAAGTAACTCAGTCAATGAATAAAACAGCTCCTTTAATGCTATTTATTCTGCAGTACAATACCTTCTATGAGTACAGATTAATTCAGACCACTGCTGAATATCCATCAGAGAAACATGCATTTACCGTAAAACAAAATATGAAACCGTCAGTAACTTTTAAGCTTCAAATTGTTTTCATTTGCCTTTTTCTAAGCTGTTGAAAGTAACCTTCATTGTCAAAGGGAAATAGCATTTTAATGAGGCCTCTGGGAAGAAAAAAAAAAAAAAAGAATTAAAAATGCCTGAGCAGCACTTTTTGAAGTTAAAAGCAATAGACTGATGCTAAAATGAATCTTGGCACTAAGTGGTTCTCAGAGGGTTACAGTTTAGCCGGCAGTACACATGCTGTTTAAATAATCAGATGGATTTTGTTGCTCTAAGGAGAAGTCCACAAGAATGAGTAAAGAATTCAGGAAGGTTTCTTCATTATCATGAGGTGACCTGGTTGTTTCTCTGAGGAATCTCAAGCGTAGAAGTCAAACTAGCAGCAAATTACAACTTTTATGATTGTAATCCTTTTGCAGGCAAAGAAGTATGGAATATGACTGTGATATCTATCATGTTATATTATTGATAAATTATAGATATTTACAGTCATGAAAAAAGAAAACACCTTTCATTTGTTACTGTTACATTGTGCCTCTGACCTTTGCTCCCTCCTCCTTAGCCTTGCTCATGTTCAGGTTTTCATTGAAATCCAAAGTTTGTTTTTGTTTAAACTGACAATGCATACCACGAGGCTTGAGCAGGTTGAAAAATACTCTGCACATTTAAGCTCCTCAGAAAATGAACAGTACCCATGTATCAGTGACCTGTTTGACACCAGACACTATGCTAAAATCGAAGCCCCAGCCAGCAGCTGGTTAGCTTAGCCTAGCTTAAAGTCTGGACACAGTGCCAAACAGGATGATTCTGTTTAAAGTTAACAAAACCGTGGCACAAGAGCCCCTTCAGATCACATATTAGTGTGTTATATCTTATTTAATTCATGTGAAAAATAAATATAGTCAATAATTAGTTTTAATGTCTTGATATTTCCATACTTTGACACGTGTGTTAGCCTGTACCAAATTGTATTCTACCTAAAATATCCAAGAAACTGCTGAAGGCAAAATGTGGGAAATAAAAAAAGCACTATTTATTTTCTCGTTTAACTCACTGTAATGACAATATTTTCCAAATCACGAATTGTTTTAAATTAATAATTGAAATGTTTTAATGCTGCTTCTAAAATTTTCATTTTACTTTTACTGCTTATATCTCTGACTTATTTTCATTATACAGTTTCATTTTTTATACCAACACTTTGACAGACCTCTGCATAATAATTCCTTTGTACCTAAATATGTACAAATGGCAGATAAAACTATCTTTATTTTATCTTTAAATAGTAAACCAAGCTTTGTTAGGTTTACACAGGTTCCTGTCCCGTGTTCCCAGACATGTTTAGTAACACAGTATAATCATCATGATTATGTCTAAATGTTTTTGCTTTTTTGATGATAAGGAAACCATGCCCAGGAAAACTTACTTCTTCGAGAACATGCTGCTGTGTGTTTAACTTCCTGTTCCCAAAAGAGGCACAAACTGCTTACACATTCAAATATTTGTTAACTTCACTGAGTTTCAACTTAACTTCAATGAGTTTGGAAAAGTTTAAAAAAACAAAACAAAACTGAAAAATACCTAAATCCTTAATATCAGATATGTTTTCATCCTTTATAATAAGTGAAAGGATGCTTTAAACATAACTTTTTTCCAGTGGAAAATAGTGGATGATTTGGTTAATTTGTGTGAACACTGATATCAACTAAATATTACTTGTGATTTTCAAGTCTATCTGAGCTGTGTTTTTCACACTTTTTTAAAAGTTTACCATTTCTTGAAAGGTGTGAAGTTTGCAAAGACGGCAGGCGCTCTAGGCCAAGGCAGCACTTGTATGAATTAGAGATGCAGCTAAATAATTCAGGTGGTGACACAGGGGACTGATGGTAAATGCTTCCACGCGGAAGACTCGGAGAACCAACAGAGTAACCTTCCCCTGAGCCTATGCAAAATTCATTACACTGGCCAGTGCACATGGATAGGCCATGCGTAATTCCACCAAGTGACTAATGCAAAAATTACTTTATTTTCATGGAAACAAAATATCCTGAGGAAAACCTGGACATAACAGTGTGTGACAGCCCTAATAACCAAGCCAAAGTATACCCAATGTTACAATTGTCTTTCATCATCTCTTCACAATCATATTGCGATATTGTCCTTCAGCTATCCGGGGAAAGATCTACATCTGTTTCGTTGTCTGTGCTCAACATGTACTACACATTAATTCTGACATTAAATTGTGTTAGAACCAGAACACGCAAGGCTACGAACTGAAACATGGAATAATTGTATGTTTCTGGAACAAGATCAAAAGACTAGACGGGGAAAGACTTCAAATCTGTTTTCTGTTATCTGCATGTCCTGGTTTCCACTAATGTGATTTATTCCACCCTTGGCTTCACAGGCACATTACCATATATTACCAGAGGGATGAAGGCTGGGTGTAAATGTAGGCTAATAAAGCTCATAAAATATTGTTGAGGAAAATGCCAGTGTAATGTTAAGAATCGCTGGCGTTCAACTGGGATTTAAGTATTTTAACATTAAACCAGCCAGGCTTTAGAGGTATATTATCTACAGGGTTTTAAGACAGATGACTAAAGATGTCTAGATGTTTAATATGACTAAAGGAGCTGCAGAGTTCTACTGTGTCGGATAGATGTGGATGAATGCGCAGGTGCTCCATCATCCGTCCATGCTATATACAAAGGGCTCCTTGGCAGTACACAGGGATAACAGACAGGAAGGTGACTATAGGCTGTCTATAGCCAAGAGTCTGTGTGTGGTTAGTGAATTAAATGAGAAATACTTTGTCCCTGCCTTCTCCAGCATGAAACAGAGGCGGTGTTGTCATCTGATCTGCAGCATCATTAGGAAGCCCATGCTCCTTAATAGACACCACTAATTCCACTGTGCCATGCTGCCTCGTGTGGGCAATGAGACATCTGTTGCCATGGTTTCCCCTCAGCCAATGCCAACCAAATCAATACGGATCCTCTGACATAATTGGATTGTGTCCCACCATACAGGAGAGGAGTTATAAAGCTTATGTTTATGTGTGTGCCTTGTGAGTTCTCCTTAATCTTCAGTACACAGTATGTTAAACTCCAGTGTGTTTGCAAGGAAATCACTAATTTGACACTAAATGATGAGACATTTTCACATTGCAGTTCTGGTCTTCACAGTAACTGTGCACTGTGTTGAAACATGTCAATTCTTTAGCTTTACTGTTAGTATGTCAAGTAACAGAGTTTTTAAAATTGTATGTGACAGACAGGATGCACATATATACAAGCAGCCCATACTAGCGTTATGGCATCATGTCCCAGATACTACTGTGGTAGTATGATATAAAAACTGCCACACCAGGTTTATAAACATGACTCTCCTACTCATTGGTTATATTTCCTGGACCTTTATTACTCTTACAGCAACAAGAATATTCTCCTCACTTCCTGTATCCCTGTTATGTATTTTCCCCCTCATTTAAGTGATTACATTTCTGGATGTACTCCAAATCTTAGTGTGTAAAAGCATCTCCCATATGCATGAATAGCATAAATCCCTAAGTGGCTACCTACCATGTACTTGAGGTTAACAGAGTATATTATAGGGCTAAAGCTCCATTTCACAAAATAATAATCACTGTGGCAAAACACCTCCGTGTACACTGCACAGCTGATACTGCAGTCAGCTTGATGACACATGGAGGGTTTTGTGCCAAACATTACAGCTATGAAGCAAAGCTATTGGCTCCCACACACTTCTCCTATAGGTTGCTGTAATCTCTTTGGTTTCTTGTGCATGATGGATAGTCCAGGCTCCCTTTCTTCAACTCTTCCTCTGTCGCTCAATTGAGTGTGTGTACAGAAGTGTGTGTATGTGTGTGTGTGTGTGTGTGTGTGTGTCCTTGTAAGTCAGCCTCATCCTACCTCACAGTCAAACAGCAGGTGCAGCTGGTCGTCGATCCACTCCTCAATATCCAGTCTCCTCTGCAGGTCCTTGCGGTTGTATTTGACTGTCAGCTTTCCCAGCTTGCGGTGTGCTGGCTCCTCTGTTTTGTCCGTCGTCTGGAACATCACCCTGGACTGGGTGCTAGGCTCTGACGCCATAGCTGCCACGGCCTCAGGAGAACCGTGGAAACACACTTAGACTGAGCTCACACACACTCACACACACAAACCCTCAGGCTGCTAATAATACGTTTGTCTTGCTCCCCTGCTCTATCTCTGCTTCTGCCTTCCAATGGACTGCTGCTCCTGTGTGTATCTCCTGTTATGTTGTTGAGTGTTCGTCCTCTGCCTCTCTATAGTGTTGCCTCTGGTTCTCTGGCTGTTCTTGTCCTCTCTCTCCCTCTCTCTCTAAAGCTCACTGTCTTGCTCTCCTTCCCTCCTCCTCTTGCAACACCCACTGCCTGCACTATCTGGAGGATGGTAATGAGATATGCCTGTGTGTGTGTGTGTGTGTGTGTGTGTGTGTGCGTGCGTGTGTGTGTGTGTGTGTGTGTGTGTGTGTGTGTGTGTGT
>JAPSES010000105.1:11007485-11050781 GCA_029822895.1 Maxillicosta whitleyi | reverse complement strand
GTGATCCGGATCACCTCCAAAATTTAATCATCTGTTCCTTGTCTCAGAGCAAATATTTCCTGAAAATTTCATTAAAAATCCTTTCATACCTTTTTGAGTTATCTTGCTAACTAACAACTAACAAACTAACAAACCCCGGCAAAAACATAACCTCCTTGGTAATGACAATGAGGGATGTATAATATGAGACAACATTTTGACTGAAACATGCAGCTCTGGGCACAAACCAACTCCAACAAAAACAGGAGCCCTGTATGACCAGCAGATGGAGATGTTGTTCATCAAATGTTCAAATCATCAGCATTGTTACAAGTTTTGATAACTAAAAACCACAAGAAATCATGCATTTCTTAGTTTTGTGTTATTACTATGTGTATAGTATTGTGTTAACTTAGAAAGGGGGGGAGTACAACATGCTTTCCTTCAATCTTGAAATAATATCAAGCTCCAGAGGGCAGAGAGGGGGTCGTAATAAACAAAGCTGGCCTTTTCTATTTCATTAGCCACACATAAATTAACATCCACCCAATTGATTCACTAAAGCACCCTTTGTGAGCTGACTTGACCCTAATAAATGTAATTGTCAAGGTTACAATTTGTTATGTCTGTTCACAAGCCTGTCAAAGGCTGTCAGCGGGTGTCAGAGGGCTACTTTCTTTATTAGTGCAGATGTAAAGACTTTGACAATAAAACAAAAACAAGTTTTGTAACTCTTGAAATATTTAAAAAAAGGAAAAGAAAGAAGAGTGGAGGGGAAAAAAAGAAAAACGAGCCAGATGTTCACATGAAGAGAAAAGTCACCAGACACCCGACTGTCAAAAGCAGGCGGTTCTGTGGTGCATTCACTTACTCCTCGTACATAAAACACACAACAGTACTGGAACATATATTTCATTATTAAATCGATGGTAGTCGTAAACAAACTTAAATGTACTTTAAGTGGAATACATGTTGATAGACCATAAATTGGTTTAATTTTTGTATCAGTATCATTATTAATATTATAAGCGTATTTATCCTCTGGAGATCCAGATGTTAGTCTGTACGCTGCTGTGTATCACATGCTGTACCGCATCTGTCCAGCAGTCACTACCAAAGCGTTCGGGTACAGCAACATGATTGTAAAGCTATTGTATTCCAAAATTTATAATAACTCCCAAAAAAATTGGTCCTATCAATTTGCCGTTTTTTTTTAGTTTTTTTTTTTTTTTTTTTTTTTTTTTTGTCTGTTCTTTGACCAAAAATACAAAGATTTGCCAAACTGCAGCTGTCAACACTCTCTGGATTTTGTGTGAATCCCCAGACACACATACACATAGGTCGTTTGACTTTATAATATATAGATTTAGCAGTGAATACCTATCCTTTTCAATGTTACAGTCAGATAAAACAGAACTAGAAGAAGTTTATAATCTTATGCACTAAATCCTTCTCGCACTCAATCTGTATGTTATGTGTATTGTTTTCACCTGCATATACATTCATAGCAGCCATTTATATATGATCTTAATTGCACATCCACATGTATGTTGTGTCCATAGTACTTCATTATGATCACAGAACATATGTCCATAGTATTGCCTTATCACGTACGTCCTGTTTATTCTGCATTGCTGCTTAATGCACTTCTGGATGAAGCAGGAGTGTCAAACATATGGCCCGCAGGCCAAAACTGTACTGCTAAGTGTCAAATTCAGCCTGGGGGATGAATTTGTAAAATGCAAAAATTTCACTGAAGATATAAACAAACAGGGTGTCAAAATCAAA
Organism: Maxillicosta whitleyi; assembly: GCA_029822895.1. Classification (NCBI taxonomy): domain Eukaryota; kingdom Metazoa; phylum Chordata; class Actinopteri; order Perciformes; family Neosebastidae; genus Maxillicosta; species Maxillicosta whitleyi. The sequence continues at coordinate 11,049,014 of JAPSES010000105.1, read as the reverse complement.
AGTTCTCTTTGTTTTTGTGTAATGTAAAATTACATGAAAATGTTTGCAAGGTTTACAATAATGTTCCTAAATGTTTTGTGCCTTTGTTGATCCACTGCAATCTGTTGATATATAGATTGAGGCATAGTATTATTAAAATTGCACGAGACATTTCAGGTTGTTCATGGTCATTCATGCTATTCAATTTTTTTTGAAGAAGATCATATAGGGCTGTATGTGTGGCCTCTAAGCCGAAATGAGTTTGGCACTAACTGTATTTCGTTGCCTCGTCGCTTACCTGCATTGTAAGTGTAAGTGGTGGGATTTCCTACGTCCATGAACGCAGCATTAGTTCCCAATTCTTCAGAGATGCAGTGTTTGGTCGCGCGGACCAGAGCGAGTCGATGACCTGCCAGTGAAAGGATGTAACTACGCGTGTCTGAACGGCTTTACCATGTGAAAAGAAGAAAACAACGGAATAACTTCAACATTTCTGACCAACAACCCGCTTCTGACACCCCTTGAGACGAGTTACGGGAAAGATAGAAGTTGGCCTATTCGGTTTGTAAACTGTTTTTACAACTTCGCCAAATCTTAGCTTAACTAAAGTTAGCTCTCATAACAGGCGTTTTGAAGAGGTGTCTTTTTTGTGTAAAATATGGCAATATTAGTTGCATGTTTAGGGGTTTTAGACATGTTTAACACTTTTCTGTGGAGTCTGGAGTTTTCTGGAGTCATTTATTAAGCCGTACAAGGGATATTAAATACTTACTTTCATAACGAGACATTTTAGAACACATTAACTACTAGCTAAACTTAACTTTATATGGTGAAAGTTACTATTATGCTTTTTTTTTTTTTTTGTAAATTCAGACGAGACACCTTCAGGATTTTTGTGGCCATGTAAAACTCTGGAGCACAGTCTGTAGTACTCTCTACTTCGCTTTTGTTGTGCACAACTTGTAGCTGAAGACACTGGCCAAAAAATTTAACGTGCAATGTGCATGTTTTTCCATATAATTTCACAACCTTGAAACTTTGAGACCCCTGAGGAAGCAGGAGTTTCAGTCAGATAAGTGATGTTTGTCTTTGAAAGAAACCACTCTCTGTTGAGTGAACTTTGATCAGCCTCAGGGATCTGTATTTTTTTTTTTTCCCTTTTTACTTTTTTGTGGATTGAAATTTTCCCACTACAGCTCTCATGCCAGACTGTCTTGTGAGGAAAACTAACATTCGTGCTGTAACTGAATCATTTGCCATTTCCTCTTCTCTCCCCCATGGTGCCCCTTCTTGGCCTCAGCTATCTTAATTGTTTTTTTTCTAATGAGCACCCCATTGAGACACAGTGATGTTCTAAATGCAGGCTGCTCATAGGTCAGTGACTTTCCCCACCAGCTGTTGCAGAAGAATAGCACAAAATCAATCAGTTACCAGTGAAAAGCTGCATCTTGTTTCTTTGACCTCATTTGACCTTTTAGACAATAAAGTCTCAACTTCATCTCAGATAAATGTTGCCATCATGCAATGGACAGCGCTCTCTTCCAGGTGGTCTGAACAGGAAACTGCTGGAGTGTGTCTTGGATCACAGACTTTACTCTTTATTCCTTCTCCTTCAGTCTTGGTATGCTGCAGCTGTGATAAAATTACCAGAGCTGCAAAAATCCGTGGGTAGTTTTAAGCAATGGAGACCTTGTAACTTTTGTAACTTGCACCTGGGTTTTTCCATAAGTCTTGACTTTTTCATCTTTGATAATTGCTATATTTGATGATACTTTAAGGACATTTAAGATCTCGCCGTGTTCAGTTACAGCTAAGATTACATTGCAACTTAAAGGTCAACTTTAACAAGACCTGACAACACGTAACTTGTCTGAAAGTGGAGAGTATGTGCCATAAGAGACTTAACATTCCAGACACCCAAGGGAGTCCAGACTCTGTTTTTGTTGGGATTTTTTTGATATGCAGTCTTAAAGGTGTGAAGAAGCTGCTTTCCTGTCAAAGTGGTGAAATGCACCTTTAAGAGGCAACATGCCAGTTATTTGAGGACTTGTTTTCTAATTTTAGCAAGTAATACCCTTCCTCAGCTTCTAAACGTTGTGGGCTGTCATGGAGGGCTGCTTACCTTCTGGTCTGCCACCGTTGGCAATTTATAAGAAATGGAAATCTTCGCTAATTATTTGTCATTTAAAGTGGCTGACATCACTTCACAGGTATGCATTTCAAAGGCAGTGTTGGCAAGGTGGTGAAAATTGCCATTTTTCCTTTTTCAGCACAGCAGGGAATAATTATTCTCCCATTTGGAGCTATTTTGACTAAAGTGTACGTGCACCATATGGGTGAAACTCTTCTCAATGCTCTGTGGGTGTTCATTTTGGATAGATCACTTCTCACCACATCTAAGCAGCATGCACAGAAATGTAGTGGACTAAAATAAGTAGCTCATATGTTGTGTGTTTGTGGGACGTCATGTGTTTGGGCAGGGCTTTCTGTAGAGGCAGTATTTGATTGAAATGAGGGGAACGCGACAGGCTTTATTGTTTTCTCCAGTGAATTAAAAGCTGTTAGTTTCTTAAGGCTTGTGTGTCAGGGACAAGCTGGAGGAGTAATGTGGGAAAGAGGGCGCCAACAGAAAGGCTGTTTGTCAGGGGGGTGTTTTTCTGCAGGGGTAGACGGGGTAAGAGAGTAAGAGAGAGGTCATGCAAGATAAACATGGCACCAATGCTGAAATAATAAAGAATCTGTGTCTCAGTCAGTCAGGGGGGACCCTGGAACTCAGCTTGCCATGCCAGGTTGGATTTTTATTTGTTCAAAACGTAAACATCCGTTCTGACTGGAGTAAGAAACCCACCGCTCTCTGTCTGGGTAAAGACATCCCAGGGGCCTTATGTCATACATGAAGATTCCTGTGGGCCTTGTTTGGGCAAACGGTGAGAGTGCAAAGGGAATTCTGTGGGCTATTTTTAGTCTCTTTCATTTCATTCCACATGAAGAAAAAAAAGATGTGCGTATTATGGGGCTGTGAGATAAGACCTAAATCTTTTATCCCCGTATCTGGAATTTCACATCCAGACGATGCGTATCACAATGACTTCATTGTCTGGAAATTCAATTAATAAGTTCTTAAAACCAAATGACCCAAAAAGGCATGTTTCTTACATTTGCAATTGAATACTTGACAAGGCACTTGCCTATGTTTGATTTCTTTTTTACTTTTCTTTTGTCCTTTTGTGCACATTTTTAATTAAGCATGCAAGATGTAGTGCTTTTCCTGAAAACAAAATAAATATAAACCTAAAATGTAGCACACTCTCTCTGTGTGTGTACTGCTTGACATGATTATTGCGTAGGTGGTCATGGAGGTTAGTGGTTTTTGAGTCTGTTGTGGGGATCTGTCTCTACCATCATTTGCATAGTATGGTTTTCTGGTCTGTGTCAGACTTTTCATACCCAAACCACATTCACACAAGTACTTCAACACTTTTTATGGTACTAACTGAAATGCTTGATTACTATTGAATATGAAAAAATATCTTGTCATTTCCTATTAAATTTCACTACCTAAATGGAGTCCATTTGTATTAATGATATAATGTTCACTTTCAACGACAAGTTGGTCAATAGTTTTTAGTTTTTATGTTGCAAAATTAGTTTGAGTAGTAGAATGTCATATTATGGAAACATAACAGAAAATTGAGGAATTGTTATTTATTTTTTTTTTTTAAAAAGCATAACTTAGGAAGTACTATCAAAGCTAAAGTATCGCATTAGTATTACTATTGAACATTTTCAGCAGTAATATTTCTTCATTTAGGTACAAGCTCCTCTTTTTGCCTTGGCAAGCTCCACTTCAGAATGATCATATCCTTTGTGTCATGTTCGCTTTGCTCTGTGTTTATTTGAGTTGCCTCCATGCAAATTTCCTGCCTACATCAGTGCCATAGAGAAACTTAGTGCTGTTCAACTGAAGAAAATGATTGCTTTAAAGAGTGTGATTCGCAACATGGTGAAATAAACAATAGAGCATAATATAGAAAATTTTATATTCTCATATGAGACAGATTGTGGTGCCCAAATATGTTAATTAGTCCACTAAAGGCCATTTAAGTTCCCTTTATGATTCAGATGTTGGATTGTGACTGCAACATCATTTGGCAGCAGAGCAGCTGGTGGATGCTTGCTTTCTCCAGAGATGTCCTGACTGAAATAACATGTCACATAGGATAACGTAAAAGAAGTGATATTTGCATCCAGTAAATATCTGCTTAAATTTTTCACTTCCTTACCCACTTGTCTGTGCTCTTTGAAATACTTCCTGAACAGACAGAGAAAGTCGTACGTCCTCTGAGAGCAAAAGTCTCACTTTTCGCTGGTTTCCTCTGCAGACATTTTCACTGGTTTCAGTTCTCTCATAACCCTGATAGGCTGTCAAGACTGAAAAATGCTCCACATAGTCATCATCCTCCCCTAGGACTATTTTCTTCAGGTTGTCAGGCTCAAAATCGTTGTTCAGCGTATATATTTTTATACTTTATTTTCATAAAATGAGACTTTTTACACTGTTCTGATGACTCCATATGATTCCCTCTTTATTTCCATTGGGGCTGTGTCTTGGCCCGCATGTGTCCCTTTAACTGTCTGTTTGTTGTGATTTTAATGAAAGGAATTAAGACTCTGAGTGCCTGCATCTGTGTAAAGCTTAGCGATTAAGAGGAACAAGGAAGTTTATCATCCCATCTGATGAAGTGATCCATTGCAGGTCGGTCTTTTAATAACCATCAGATTAGCTCTTGTAGCATCTGTTTTCTATTAAGAGGCAAGTTGCAGATTCCTATGCGGGAGGTTCATACCACGGGTAATGCAGTCATCAGCTGTGGGAACCAAATGCTCTCCATTTGTGAGAAATGGCAGCCAGTGCAAGCACAGGTGGCCAACTTGGCATGAATGTTGGTCTGTATGTACTGTTTTCTTTAGGATTTGGATTTGGCTAAGCCCCCTCCCTTAGAAAACAAAGATTTGGAATAGCCATATGTCAGCAAGCTGGTGGTAAGAGTTAATGAGTTACAATTGTAGAATTCTGTCCAGATGTGTTAAGACTGTGGGTTGGTGTGTCCTGTTAGACATTTTCAGTTTGTCACTTTCTCCACCCAAACCACTGAAGCTATCTTTCGACACCCCCAGACGGCCTTTGATAATTTTTTATGTCTCGTATATGTCTACAGCATACCTAGGGTTTTTCAGGCCTGCTACTTCAAGCCTTACCCAAAACTGTTTAGCATATCTTTGGTGTGCTCATTAAGTGGGATTTGCTCAGGGGTGGAATAACCAGAGGATTTTGTTAGTTCACTCTTTATGTAGACAAGTGTAAATCCTGTACTTGAAAATGAATCCTACTCCAGTCCTGCATGGAACACAAACTAGCCTGGCTCTTAAAAATCAATTGGGTAAGCTGGGTCAAAGAGTGTTTGAGAGCAGAACAGGGTACCTTTGACTGAGAATAAATCAATTTGTCTTAGAGAATTTGTTGTGCTTTTTGCATATAAGATGGAGATTATTGATTTCAGTCAAATCCATGTTGAAGGCATGGTATGATATGTGTAAATTATGAAGCTGGCTCAACTGTAAAAATATGTTCATATATAAGTATGTGTGCAAAATATATGAAAGTACAAATGTTTTTCACCACCCAGTGTTGTGGAGTTTTTAAAATTTAGTTTTTGTATATAGGCAAATTTCGCTTCATTTATGAAAGTAAAATGAGGACATTAGATTTTTCATTGGACTGTGCATATGGTGACTTTAAGCTACAACAGTTTTTCTAGAATTTGTAAAAGTCACTGTAGCCTTCCTTACAGTAAGGCTTGGTGATATAGAAAAAAAAATACATTTAATATGTTGTTAATGTTGTTGTTAATATGTTATGAGTGATTTACAGTCTTAATTGTTTTCTGTGCCTATTGATGAAGTGACGTAATTTGTCTGAATCCTACAGTTTGACTAAAGTAGTGTGTGTACATCTGGAGGTGGTCTCCTGGCACCTTTGGTCCAGAGGTTGAATTCAATTTATTGTCTCTTTTGGGACAATAAGCTGCAATAAAGAAAGGTCATGGTTTTTTGTAGCATTAATGTTGTCAGGATGCTGTGGTGGAAAAACTCTTAACCAGGTACAGATCTGAAATCCAGTTATTTGATAATAGTATAAACTGTAATAAAATGTTTGAGTTTGATTTTGTTGTGTGGTGGATATTTGTGTAGAGGGCAACACAGTTAAATATAGAACTACTACCTGAGCAGGAACTGTGTGTCTCCACCAAACATCCTTTTTATATAATGTTTCATCTCCCCTGATGTGACCCATTAAATGCAACATGGGGACATCATTATTTATTTGCTGTGAAGCTTGTAAATAATTGTCAGCATATCCATCTCAGCAAGTGCTACAGGTGTCGAACGTTAAGTGTCCTAGAGCTCCTTCAGGACTATTCCCTGCTCTCCCATTCATTATTACACTCAAAGGCACATATGACATATCAAAACATTTATTATGCTTGTGCTTCCTCAGCAGGTGTCACCTCTACTTCTCTGCTACAGCCCTTAGTGTCTGGTTTCGTGACATCTTGTATGTCTTACAGCTAAAAATGTAATCCCCTTCACCAAAAAATGGAAGTATATATTGTGTTATTGTCATCCAGTCAAAAATATATTAAGATATTATTTGGAAATTATTTATATTGTTCATTCCTAGTGTTTAATATCTCAATATAGTGAATCATAACATCTTACGCTAGACATATAATTACCATACTTGATAACTGTTATTTAGACAGTGCAGTACAACAAGGAGATATGTTGTAATCAATGCAATATATAGGCTAATTTAATAATTATTGGAGTATTTAGAATTAAAAGGTCTGAGGTTATGCCACTATTGTCACAGTTTGTCTCTTTGCCATAATAACCCTGTTCACCTGTTTTCTATCACTGTTTCTACCTGTCTGCTTCCTCTCACTCCCTCAACCACACCCACCTCATCAGCCAACTCCCTTCACCTGTTAACACAGCTGCAGCTCATCAGACTGCCAGTACATATTCACTCGTCTACTCTCAGTTCCCTACCTGATCATCACCTTTACCTGCCTGCTTGCTTGCTCCTTTGGAGCCTCTTTGGTTCTCCTGCTCCTCCCTACTGTGGATTTTTCATTCAATAAAGACACTAAAACTTATCCCTGCTCTCATTTGTTGCATTTAGGTCCAAACCAACCCTGTGACAAATATATTAGAGGTCAACCAATATGGGTTTTTTTAAGGCCAATGCCGATTTTATAAAAAAAAAAGTTGTCAGCCAATGGCCAACATCTACAACCGATTTTTGTGGCTGATATTTAAGGCTGACTATTTTTAATGCATGTTATCTATAAAATACAATTGAAACACTCAGGTAATTAAGGCCTTTATGCAGCAATATAAATGAAATGATTAATTAGGGGTGGGTATTGCCAACAACCTCCCGATACGATACATATCCTGATAAAGAGGTCACAATACGCATTACGATATGTGCATTCCAATACATGGTATTCAACGCCATATGCATCCCGATATTTAGGCCTATATAGTTTTTTTCAGTTTTTACCTTTTTAACATTTTAAAGAAAACAGACGTTTATACCCAAATGTTATTTTTTATTTTGCTGTAGAACAATTCCACTGTAGTGTATGTAAAACACTGCATTAAGAACTTGGCTGTAATGCACAAATAAAGATGGCTTTGATAAACTTACAACATGCAAAGTCAGATGCTGTTTCAGAAATTTGATAAACTAATTGTTGCATGTGAATGACATCCCCATATTAATATTTTGAACACACCCCTATTATTAATACACGTAGGCTACACATCGTACTCTTTTAACCTTTTTTGAACTTCAAGTGCTGCCCACATAGATATCTGATTAATATCTTGTAACATTTTTACTGTCAACTTTCCAAAAAAAAAAAATAAAAAATTAAGGCCAATATTGAAAAATAATATATTGGTCTATTTCTACAATATAGGGTGGCTGGTGATTGGAAAACCCGTTCTACCACCTGAGTTGGTGGTTCAAATCTTGGCGCCCACTGTGTCTCCCGCACATGTCGTGCCCTGAGCAAGACACTGAACCCTAAATTGCTCTGGTAGTGCCTTGCATTGTACAGTAGCATAGTTGTGTGTGTGTGTGTGTGTGTGTGTGTGAGAATAGGTGAATGTGAGGCTTTGTAAAGCGCTTTGAGTTCCAAGGTGTAGGAAAGTTCTATATAAGTGCATTTAGAATATACAGAATTAGAGATATGAACTGAATCTTTTCATGCACAGTTTTGGTCTATTGAGTCACTTTTCTGGACTCCTTTCCCATAGTGAGGAAATTTAATGCTATGACCCTTTGACCTCATCAGAAAATGATGGGATGGGATGAGAACGATGAAGAAACAACTTTTACAGTTAAAATTACAAACTGATTAGAAACTAGAATTGCTGTTGTCACCACTGCACATTGCTCTAAATGACAAGAATGGAGTTTGATGCTGAAATTCTAGTATTTCTTCTATGCAGATGAGTTTGATCATTATGTGATATTATTATGTTATGTGCTGCTATTTTTTTGTGTGGTTGTTTTCTGTCTAAAAATTAAGTTAGGCTAACCAAGGTATAATGCAAACCATCATTTGACATGGCACATTAAGATTACGTTATTTGACTATCAAAATTTGAAGAACAAAATTTGATATAATACAGTTGGGTGTAAACAATGAAATTATACTTTATTCAGTCAGCAGTGATACAGTCTGTGGTGTTGATTTATTGGTGGTGTTGGTAGGCTTAAGAATGTTCTGCTACAAAACCTCCTGCCTTTGAGAATCTGGTCTATCAATCCTATGTATAAACCCTGTAAATATTTTTAATATCAAAAGGGTAAATATCATTTGCAAATAATGCATTTTGATTGTTTAGATTGACTTCTATTTATTTTTGTTTGCTGAGGAAAGACAGGAGTATTGTACAACTTTTATGGCTTCTGGGTTCTCATTGAATCTAGTCACATGCTACAGTGAAGCTGCTGTCAGAATGCCTGCATCTCGCTCTGCAGTGTTTCTCCACTTTTTCCTGCACATCTTAATTGACAGACCTCCTGGCAGTGAGCTCGGTTTGGCCTGAACTCGCCTGGCTGTCAGCTCAGTGCAGTGGCCAGCAAATGCACCAGGAACAATGCCCATCCTAATCCCTGAAGAATTCCTGCTCCTCTGATCTAGCGGGCCCAAGAATGTGATGTTTAAAAGGCCGGAGGCTCACCAGGAATCACAGACAAGTTCTCATGCACAGTCTTCCATGTTAATTTGCTGGAAGGAGCCAGGAGCGAGGCAATGATGTGAGAAACTGGCAGCGCTGTGGCTCCAGAAGGACACACCTCATCATTAAGAGCCCCATGGACTGGCATGAGGGATCAGAAAAATACATGGCACCAGGGGTGAACCTGTAATCTCACTGGAGCGTTAACACTGATAATGAGAGGCTTGTTTTTGATGTGATACAGTCTTATTTTATACACAGTTACAGTTATGTTATTCTGATATAAAGCAGACATTTATATTTTTTATTTGTGCATTTTCTTTACCTCTTTTTTCATTGTAAACTTTCAAATGCTTGGATTAAAATAATGTACAGTGTGAGATGATAGATAATGGTTCAAAGTAGAAGATTTGTTGCACACTTGCGGCTGCAGTAAGCAGGAGATAGGCTTTGAATAACTCAGGTGGGCATAGGATCCTTTAGAGTTCTTAGGGTTAATTATTATTTTAATCAGTATTTTGTGGTTGTCATGAATAAAGATGATAGAAATGATCATAAGCTTAAAAATGGGGGTGAAAAAGACAACTCTGAACACCAAATGGACTCCCAACACACCTTTCTTGTTGAGTACTCGAGCATGTGTGAATCTTCCACACTGAACATTTAATAAAATTGCAGTTCTAAAGCAGTCTCAGAGATTCTCAGATTCCTTCACATTTGCTTTATAGCTGTTAAATCTCTTTCCATTCATGCCTCTACCCCAGATCACTATACATTACCAAGGAGCGGGCATGAGCCAACGCAGAGCACTGAGCAGTGGAATGGGAAGAATTTCCCTTTTCATACAAGACCTGATGAGGCCGGGGCTAGTTTGCCTCACCCTAGTGATCCAATCCAGCAGAGGGAACACAAAAGAGTTGCTTTAAAAAAGAAAGGGTTACAAAGAAATAAAAAAAAAAAAAAATAGAAGGCAGTAAAGAAGCTAAAGTTGTTTTTAGTACTAAGAATGATGGGTATTGTCGTTCTGCTTGCACTGTAGGTGTGGATATGAAATGCTTGGGCTCTGTTTTGACCATTTCTGTTTTTGTCTTCAGTTCCAGAGGCCTGAGTGCCATGCCAGAAGGGTCCCATTCTGCTCTCCACCAGGGTCCAATGGGGGAAGGTAAAAATCATACTCAAGTTTAGTGCAGCAACTATTTAATATTTTAATTCAATAGACCTGTCTTTATAATTCTGAGATGACATCCTCAAATAATATTTATTCCACAGCCATTTTCATTTTACTGTCATAGAAAACTATAGAAACCACAAAATATTCCAAGTAAAGAAACTGGATTCAGAGAATTTTACCCTTTTTTTCCTTTAAAAACATTGAAACTCATAAAAAGGTTCAAATTAATTGAATACAGTACAATGCAGTTATTCCTAGAGCTGTATAAAGGACACTTTACCAGCATACAGAAGTAGAGCAGGGGTATATGGAAAAATCCTGTAAGAATAGAGGAAATGTAAGAGGCAGCGCTGAAAGAGCAATGAACTCCCCTCCTACAGTCCTGGCTGGCAGAGAAGCTCTTTGTGTGGCTGTGGAGTTTGGCCAACCCCCTTCATACAGCTGAAACCCCTGAACACTCACACATCAAACCAGAATGTGTCAGAATCAGACAGCTAAGATGACTAGTTTGGCCAGCGCTGCTGACCTTGTCTTCTGAGGGCCACTCAAATTACATATTATTTTAGTGTTCATTATCTTCAGTCGCAGAGCCACAGCATTGACACAGGGCCTCTTTGTATCTCTTTTCTTGCTCTGTCCCTCAATCCCACCCCTCCACCCCCTACACCTCCTCTCTCTTTTCTGAACACATTTGGCGCTGGGCTTCCACTTTGGCTGAAGAATACCAATGTGTCAATGGCTCCCTTTTTCTCTGCGCTTGTCTCTTTGCTTCAGTGTTGGCCAGAGGAGGATTTTGGCTGAGGGAGACGTGTGCCGCCCTCATGAAAATTTGTCTCTCCATTTCCCCAAAAGGCCAACCTGCAGCGATTACAGCTCATTTTGCAGTTCAAGTACGAAAGCACCTTGGCATGACAGAACACCCACGTGCGGTTGAAACATTTTCATATTGTTGACCGTTTGGAGTTGAAGTGTGATGACCCAGCCCCCCTGCCAAAGATAGAGGAGTTGTAATTGAAGGGCAGTGGCAGCTGGTAATATACTATCAATTTGAGGTGATGATTGGACATGCTTAACAGGCAGGAGGAATGTACATTGGGAAAGAACGCCCCCCCTCCCCTGTGACGATAAACAATGAAAAGTTTGTAGTGACCAATTCATTTGAAGTGAACTTAAGCCCTGAGAATAGTTTCATCACTGGCAGCTTTGAGATGACGCCATATATTATCATATAAAACCAACATGAAGTCTGATATCTTGTCCTAACTCCAAGATAAACCCAGATGGTCAATGTATGTTTTTTCATACCTTTAAAATCCTGGATGACATAATGTCCATCATATTTTCCACTGAAGTTGGTCATCATTTGGGAATGTGAACCAGCAAAATAATGGTTCTTATATCCCTCATGGGAAGTATATGACATCAATCCTGTTGGTCTGGTCAAGGGACTCTTACATCAGCAAACCTGAGGCTTCATGAAGCATCTCTCTCGCAAAGATAAGATAGTTCCCTGTGACCTACTTAACCCCAGGCCGGAATGTAGCTGCGTGTGCAGAATGTACGGCTTTAAAGGGGTTCTAGGGGCACGGATGGATCATCTCCATTCACCGCAGCTTTTCCACACCAGTGGGCATAGGGTTGTGGACTTAGATAGATGGTGGCAGGGATGGATGCGTCCCTGAGTAGGCTTGTTAATGGAATTCTTCGACTGGAACTCTTTCTCAGCTTAATTGCCTGTAGTGTTAATCACAGGCTGCCTCAGGTGATCCAACGGCAGCTCCTGTGCAACTTTCAATCCATGCACTGATTCCCCCTAAAACCACTAACAGCTCCTTATACTTTATATTTGCACAATCACACAGAAGCAAATCCTTATATAACAGCAACTGTAGAATTTCTATAATCCTTCATTCATTGTAATTCATTTTATTGTTTAGCGCCGACTTACAAAAGAATTTATTTCAATGTAAATTATTTTATTGCCTCCTACAATAGCATTCCTTCTATAGAGCTCTTCCAGTGGATTACCCACATTAGTTACAGGCTCTCTGCTTTGGAGCTTCATGTTAGATGTCCTCTTAGAATTTGGATCTATAAAACTCTTTATCAGCTGCCTGCATAACCTAACACTCATTTTGTAAGTAAGCATGCAGTGCATTCAACACCGCAGACATGGTGCTAAACACAGCAACAGCCTAGAAATGTTAATAATATGTTGTTGCAAAAGACTGCAAAAGATTTATTACAACATGAGAAAAACATTCACAGTCCACTTCCTTATCTGACTGCAGTTTGTAGTAGGGTTAGAGTCAAACTAAATAGTGTTTGAACTTGGTTGAAACTGCAGGAAGGGCAGCATCTCGCCCTTTATAACACTGCATGAGAGAACTGGCATGATGTGAAGTAAAAAGAGTGATCCTCCCTGACCTTCACCCCTCCAGACTTCACGCAGCTGTCCCACCACCAGCCTGGGTGGACTCTGCAGAGAGGTGCTAATAGGACAGCAGTTTGGTTGTAGACTGTCAAATTGGTGGTAAACTTTACAATGGCCTCACACCTCAGGCGTCCATCAAACCCAGATGGAGTGTGTTGTCCAGAGGAAATGTGAGTTTTGAATAGGTCTAGGGCCTTGTGGCTAAAGGCCTCTTGGATGCGGGGGTGGGGGGGCTTGTTGATGGAGGAGTTTCCTAAGTGGATCATCACATGCCTATGCACTGAGGTCAGCAGGCACGGCTGGATCTTTTAAGAGCCCGGGTCGAACACAGAGGAGGTTTACAAGATTAAATTCAAGCTTTGGGGGTTTTGTCCTTTTGGTCCTTTGGGAATCCTACCTCTTTGAGCCTTGTCACACTTCATTACTGGTGATATGATGTTTCCCTTCCTCATATCCTGTTTTTTTTTTTTTTTATCAATGTATTTTTATAAAACTATCACCAAGCATGTAAAGTTTGATTCAGGAACGGGCAATATATCAACTTGTTTGAGTTTTTGTTTTGGAGGTTGGTAAAAACTACTGCCTTTTCAATACAACCTTTTCTGTTGTGATATATTTATTTTGAAAATGATTTTCCAGTCGGGCTACAGGTGGTGATTTATTTTTGTTTAAAAATTAATTATATTTTCCCCATATAATGCATTTTCACATATTGGCAAGTTTTTTGTAAATATTGTAGATAAGTGAAGTTTAGATTTGAATAAGAAACTCATTTTTAATCATGTTTTATCTTGTGTTTATGTATCCAGGTCAAAAGTCAAAATTCCAAATCAAGAAAAATCATGTTTTTAATTATATCCCCAAGTTTCCGGGATGTAATGGTTTTACCCCGACAGCTGCTGCCAGATCTGCCAGATATCCTTTGTATGAACGTGATAACTAGGACAGATTGTGTTGGATTTCTTATCCCTTGATAACCAACATAGGAACCCCTAGTGGAAGAACCCTATCAAATTCAGCTTCTCTATGAATATTGTAAATTATCTAAAAGGGGGTGCTTTAGTTGAAAATCAATTTTTTGGACACAAATCAAGTAATAATAGGCCAGTTGAGATAAAATGTGGTACATAGTGATCATCTTACGAATATCAATTTTCTACCTACCGTCTGCTGTTCACATGGTATAATTTTCATTCACTAGGTGGGGTTTGGTTCTCTGACCATTATTCTGCCACTTATCAGGTCGATGTAGCTCAAACTGAGTTCATATCAATTGACTTACAATTATCTTGGATAACTTTATGTATAGCAGAGGATTGAGCGATTTTGGGGATATGCTTTAGCTCTCAGCTCCCAACAGCAAAAACCTAGTTTTTCCTTCAGCTCCAACTCAAATCTATGTGGAAATAGTATCCTCTACCTTTTTATCCGAGTCTATATAAAGGTTGTTCAGTTTAACTTTTAAACACCAAAATTCCCCCAAAACCTCCCAGCACAACATTTCGACCTTGACTGTTCATGTGGAATGCAGGTTCACTGTGTGAGTTTGTACTCTGCCTCTGTCCTCCACTGCTGTTTATTTGCTGCCTCATGGCTAATTATTAACACAGTATTTATGTCCTTGTGCAAAGCCAGGTGTAAATCAAAACCATTATGTATTAATGACTGTTTAAAGTAGAAATGACCTAAATTCTTCAGTCCTTCAAAGGATAAGAAACAAATCCAACCTTATTCAGAGTGTATTCAGACTGTTGTGACTCATACTGTTTGATAATGGCCTGTGAAGACCAGAGAGTCTAATCCCACGAGGCACCCTTTATGACTGCACCTCTTGCCCTCCTGAGGGGCTGCCATTCACCGCTGCCAGGTTGGGAGGAGTTTTTCTCAAGAGGATCAGTATAAGACTACCTCCATGTCTCCCAGCAGCCTTTGGGGGAGGAGTTGAGTGTCAGAGGATATGAAGGGGTGTTAAAGAAGGAAGCTCACAAAGAATCTCAAAGGGCGGAAGGGCTTTATTAAGATGTAGTCTAAAACATGATTCTCTCTCTGTCCCCCAAGGAAAACAGGGTTCACTCTGCCCTTGGCTCTGACAGATAAGTTGGCAGATTAGTAGTGAACTTGAGAGCCCTTTCATCTCCCTTGTGCGTAAGTGACCATACTAATCAGCCAATTAGCAAAAAGGTCTTTCCACCTTGTCATAGGCTTTAAGAAGTGGCAATTTTGTTTCCAGCAAATTGGACTCCTTACAAAAAGGAACACATGGGAAAATGGCACGAATTTGCTTGAAACGTGGAGTTTTATCAAAGAATTGGAAGACATGTAGATCTTGGTGATCTTGCCAGAAGAATATCTTTGGATGTGATCCACTATGTGAATCACAACTTTCTCACCTCTTATAAAAAGAAGGAAGGTTATCATTGCATAATTTTCTTCCAACACCATTATAATAATATCTACATACACATGTCCACATTTTCATGCGCACACAGCTGTGGCAGCTGCAGTGTTTTATTAGTTACATAGATTGTAATGGGCTAATGTGTCCTGCAGGAGTTTTACACTTAATAAACATTTTTACATGCTAATATCCCATAACTCTTCAGTCATACTCACTGCACGGTGGAGGTTAGATGCTGTTTCTCATCAGTACCAAATAACACATTACACAAACTCTGCAAGTTAATGTGGATTAAATACAGACACTCTATTTTCAACAGATACATAAGAGCACTGCAAACGAACTGAAACTAACTCACTAAGCTAGCAACCTTGGAGATCAGGAGAATATGTAGCATTTTCTGTAAAATACCACAAATATCCAGATATACAGGCCATTTAATACAAATATTATCTGAGGGAAAAAAACAAGTTCTATTATTCATTTTTCAATTACTCAATTTTTACAGTCCCCCTCAAAAGTAGATTATATGCCAAATTGACATCAGTCATGATCTAAGTTTGTGAAATTGCCTACCCTGCTGTCATGTTTGAAAAAAACACGGATACTTTACTGAAGTGTTTAAGAGGCTCACTATGAAATCAACCTGGGCTGCTTGCTCAGCTCCATATTGGAATTTGTATTTTTTTTTAATATGGGTCAATATGAAAAGTACTTTTACTGAATATATAATGCATTAATTAATTGAATTTCCCCTAACAATCAGTAGTCAATAATAAAGTTCTGTCAAAAATAACATGAAATCTGGCATCCATTACATCTTTATCACAAATTGTTTGTAACTAGGCATCATTATGTACTCTATAGATTTATACTGTATTAGCCTATAGCATGTATACTAATATCAATTGATATTAGCCCCATAAATCCAGTATGAGTTTTACTATTGAAAGCATCTTTACTAATACATTATTGGCACAAGTAACTATATCCTTAGGGGACAGAAACAAGATATGAAGCTGCCGAGACAGTGACAGCCTGCGTCCAGGAAACTGGCTTAAATAACTGAGTTCATTAAAACTCAGCAGTGAATTTCACAGTTTTACCGTCACTGCTAACACAGTTTCATAATGATATCAAGGTAGTGTCTGGAAGATTCTCACAAGGTGGTATGACTGTGAATCACTGTTCGCTGGGTTCAAACTCATTGCTATTGGATACATGAGTCAGTATGAATCAAATAGGAGTGGCTGAGGGAAGTGTTGCTAAAAGAGCAGGCAAGGGCTTGTTTTTCAGTCTGATGTTCCATGACACTTACTATTATTTTTTATATAGCAAGAGAAGTGCTTAGCGCTTATTGGACTTGCATAATTCAGGAGAATTTGCAATCACATCACAGTGACATCACAGTCACCACCAATTTAACACCAGTTAATCTGAGGATATCTAACCCATGTATCCAAGGTTTCATCTAACCAGAAGTGTTAATGCATGGGGTGTGTAAATAAAATATTTGTGCTTATTCAACGCATTTCAGGCATCATCAACAGCACTAAAACTAAGAGCCAATTTGTGTGGCGTCTGTTTTCCAGTGGTAAGAGAACATCGTATTTGAAGCTAACTTCCTCTGACGTTTTGGATGAACATTTGCATTTTGAACATAGATATAGACTGAGTTCTTCCTGTTTCTGTGACCCTGATTTGGTTAGAAAAGAAAAAGCAGGAAAGACTGTACAGATGAAAATTGTGTTCTTTTTAAATATTCCTAAAATTGTTTTAAATGGAAATATAACTTGAAGTGTCCTGGTGATGTGAGGGTACTGTATGTTCAACCAAAACGGTCGGAAAGGTGTGTCTACTCATGGGGCTCATATTTTATTAGTCTGGAGCATAGTCATTATTCATCACAGCTACAGGAAACTCATTCCTAAAACCATCCTGGACTTTAACACCTTTCCTTTTCCCTATTTGCTCTGGTGGATTAGATCAGTGGAAATGACAAGGTATGTGAGATTAAACATATTACAACAAAGCTGTTGAATTATTGTTAAATAGTTATGTTTTATAGATTCTTTAGACACGAACATTATGCAGCGTGACACGGATTATTATAGTGTGTAGCAAATGCTTGTAACAGTTTCCGTCATGCTGTTTTGAAGCTGTAATCATTTGACCAACTTTGTCATTACACTTGTTTGTGTCTAGTTTGTTTTCCTAATACCTGAAGTTACATGCGTTATGCAACCCACAGAATACAGTGGTCTTCAAGCAGCTGTGCATTTGCAGTGCAAAGCAGAATGTGAAAGTAAGGCACGTTTACAACCAAGGAAATTCTGGGCATTATAGAACGGAACAGTTGATTTGGTCTCTAGTAGAATTTGCATGGTTTTCTTTATCTGTCTGTGTGGAGGATGGTTTGCATGAACTCAGGTGAAAATGCAAGTCACAACTAACCATGAACGTCATAGTTGCATGCTGTGGCTTATCATACACTGAGGATGTCGTAATATTTAGTTGGAGATATGAAATAACCTTTTTGTTAAATCATGTCCATGCAGCAGCAACATATGAGTGACTATTGCTTCAAGTCAC
Source organism: Maxillicosta whitleyi (assembly GCA_029822895.1). Classification (NCBI taxonomy): domain Eukaryota; kingdom Metazoa; phylum Chordata; class Actinopteri; order Perciformes; family Neosebastidae; genus Maxillicosta; species Maxillicosta whitleyi. The sequence continues at coordinate 11,031,119 of JAPSES010000105.1, read as the reverse complement.
TGTCATTGACTGAGACTGTTTTATGTGAATCAGGTGGTTTTCTGTATGATGGTCTGTTTTGTGTCACGTACATGTGCAACATTAGAGAGATAGAGATCTCTGTCATACATGTAATGTGACTAGGTTTTTTTTTGTTTGTTTGTTTGGTCTTTTTTTTAGAAAATATAATTACCAGGCACCGTGCTATTCATCTCAGTGTTCTATTCTTTTCTTGTACCACCTCATTATGCACGGCATGCCATTCATATAACCATGATGTCAGAGGCAGACGATTTCATGAATTGTCTGTATTGTTAAAGGTCTCATAAGCTCAGACTGAAATGGGTACGAGTGTAGACTTTACGTTATTAGTTCTAGACTGATTAGTCATCAAGCCCCTGGGTGAGTGAATGTCCCACAGACCACAGACTAAAGCTTTTTATCCCACCTGTCATGCCTGTTGCACTCACTTCTGTGTCATCAGGTCAGGAACTTGGATTTTGTAGCGTTTTATTATTTTCTTAATTTTCCTTCCTCGCATTTACAGTCACTTTTGTTGTTACATGATGTATTAGTTTACAGCGGAACTGTGTTTAAATGAAGCACTGTCTGGGGGATTTGTTTTCAGGAAAGCAACAAAAGAAAAGGGGAAGGTCACGCGTGTAGCATTAACACACCTTTGTCTGTAAATGTTAACCGTGGTTTAACATCCAGGAAGCTGGAATTCAAAGAATTACAATGAGGGGGTTTGAGTTTGGGGTGTCTGGAATTCCAATCATTCTTCTTTTAGCAACATTATTAATCTGTTCACACACACATAGCTGAAATCTTTTGATGAAACTCTGTGAAGCATCAGTCAGTGTCAAAAATAGTAACAGTAAACACCCTTACAGTAAACAATGGGAATAATTGAGGTTAAGGGGCTGTCTAAAATGCAGCTCAAATACCATATCTCCGAAGCCTTGACTTGGTTAATGGTTATGTCTGTGAGTTAACAACTGCATTGATGTAACGCTGAAACAAAGGGGCAGTGTTATGTTTAGTTGAGATATTGTCCTTTGTATAATAGTGGTGTGTGAATGTGAAAATCCATGGCTTGGCTGTAATGGAAATTTAGCTCTGGAGTCTATAATTAGCTTGCATAAATGTCTCCACAAAAATTTTGAGTAAGATATGATTTAGTGGGTCAGTCTTCTGAGTGGGAAGGTGCTGCTGTAAATGAAGATGGATGAAAGAACTCATTCCTAGATTTGTCACATCTGACATTTACATGCACTTATTACGTCAGTAATCATTCCCAGCATGATATATGGTGCTAATCTGCTGTTAGCATTTTTATCGTCTGTATGACATGTTTTCATTCATCAATTATAGTTCATGCTTAATGCTAACAGGGTTGTTTAAAAAACTGTTGCAAAGGTGCATATTTGTGAGCAGATGATATGTTTTATAGACTTTATCACCTGGTAGTTTTTGCAGAAAACATATGGTTTAAACTACTTTGCACTCACTGCTCCTGTAATGGTGGTTTCTTTTTTAGAGAGCTTTCTTTGCACTTATTGCCAAAACATGATTGGCATTCGGGCTGTAAACAATAAATTTACAGAACCACTTTTCCAACCTGTAAAACTGCGAGATAACATTTTTTTTTCTCAAATGTGGCAAAAGGTGTGTTTACCTTTTTTTGTTTAGCTTCCATTAAGGTAGAGGAACTTGAATGTTACATTTATTTTAATAAAGTAATCTGAAATGCAGAAATACACAATCAAAATACTGTATGACAGCACTGCACTGATGGAAGATATATGAGAAAATGGAGCATAGTTTTTTCTGGTAAAATGTTTTTAAACTGGGTTAAATTGATACCAGATCCTTTTATAATACTCCACATCTGATGACATTGTGGCACAATGATGGTCATGGCCTTGCCACTGTGGCTTCATATCCCTCACAGATGTACATTAAATGTTTGCAGCTGCTGAAGAGTCTTTGTGGCACTAGACTAGGATCATGGTTAGTTATAATGTGTACTGTGTCGTCAGAATGGAAACACATTGCTCTGCATTGCACAGCACTAGGCACTCAGCTTATCTTAGACCTACATGTTGACCAGGTCGTTTGCATTCCTCTGCACAGCCTGTTTCAACAAAGCCAGTGAGTGGGCCACTACTGCTGTTTTCCCCTGAAACATGTGTGGTATCAGCTACAGATAATTCCTATAAGTACAGCCTGTACCTGAAGTGGTCAATCAAAGTTTTAGCAGGAAATGGAGTTGTGTCCACTCGGGTAATCTACATAAAACTATGCTTCAGAACAAAATGCCTCTAGCTTTTGCTCTGTAGGAGTGCATGTGGAGATGCAGGTCATGGTTCTCAGCAAGGACATTTTAATTAGCGGACTGTGGAAAATGTGCAAACATGGTGTTGATGTTGGGCTGTCCTTCATCCTCACTGTGCTGTTCCTCCCCCTCCCTTTTGACTTGGCATTGACTGCAGTCTGCAATACAGCAGCTTTATTATAGAGGGATAAAGGGTGGGAGGAAGAGAAGGAAGGAGGAAGGGAGTTTCACATGCCAGACACGGCACAGCTCAAAACCAAAACTAAAGACAGCAGCGGCATAGGAAGCGGATGCCTCGTCCTAATTCGCAGCGGTGTAGTGAGTGTAATAGCTTACCACTACACTCCCTTTACACCATCAACCCTGTGATTTGTCACACAGCGTAAACAGAGTTTTCTCTAGTGGTCAACTCTTGCTTGCCAGCTCATCTGTTTCTCTCAGTGAGGTTTTGCATGAGAATTGTGTTGTTGGGACACTTTGGTGTGGATAGTGGAGGAAGTAGTGCAGTGTGTAAACTCTTACAAACTCAATACTGACTCATGGAAAATCTGAGGATAGCTAGAGTTGTACAGAGTGTGTGTCAGAATAAATTGGATGGCATCATCATTATCCAACTGCCAGTCACTCTTTTTTCTGTTGGATTCATTAATCATAACACTGCCTATTTCTCAAGTAAAGGAAAAAAAAACTCTAGACCGTAATTCAGTCCAAAGAGAGCTTTAAAACATTGTATGGTCTCTATAAACCAGGAGCTATGTCATATGAGAACGCTTGGTAGTGAATCTGTCTCGTTGCACTAAGTTACACACCATATTAAGCTCTCCATTCCCTGGTGAAAATATCACTTACCTGAGTCATTTCACTCAGTGGTTTGCTTAATGAAAGTTTTTGCCTCATTGAATTGCATTTATTAGTCTGAAGTCAGAAAGGTCCATTTCCTCTGCAATGCAAAATGGTTTTGACCATTTGCCCTCCAAATATTTAAGGAAATAGAGTTCCCTGCACAGTGGCTACTCAGTGCCCCATTCTCACACGACTGTGACTTCATATATTTAGGAAACGTTTGTGAGGAAAATTCCCCATCTGGCCAGGAAGGATGTGAAACTGAATATGGATTTCTTTTTTTTTTTTAATTTAAAGTAGCCCAATAAAGAAATATAAACAACACTCCCCGTCCTTTTCCATTTTTTCTTCACATCACTTTTCCTTCTTTCTGTTATTCTAAGGTTTAGCCTTCAGCATTCAGGAGAACAAGAGGAAATAGCTGGGGTTTCCATAGAATATTCAGTGTGGTAATTAGGTCATGTCAGTAATGATTTGAGTGGGGCCCTTTTACTGTAAACCACTCCTATTTCAGCCTGAGAGTAGAAACACAGAAGTCAGAGCTGTCAGTTATTGATTTCTGGACAGTGGTCTGTTCAGTGTAGCTTAAACATTTGCAGGGTTGTATTTATATGAAATTGTCACAAGATAACGCCGTAAGATTTTTACACCATACAGTTTTTTTATATGCATGATAAAAGACAGAAAATTGTGTTCCTGTATAAACATAAAAAAATAGTATTATAAATTGGTAGTTAGTATAAATGATGAAAAATAAAACTGATACAGCTTAGAAGACTTATTTATGCATAGAGCAACATCTAACCATAATGTTTTATATATTGCTGTTAGCAGTTACCATAGCGCTGTTGTAAATCTACACTATAAACCAGCAAATGGGGTATAGCAGTCAGGTATGCAAATGTGTAATTATAAATAACGACGCCCATGTAAAACAGTCAAAATACTGTGGAAAGTTCCCCACTTTCAACACAAATAAAAAATGCTGAGGATTTTAACTCAACTTCAGAAAATGTGGCTTGGGTCATAGGTTAAATATAGGTTATAATAGAAGGCCATTTGTGTGCTGACCATACCACATGCATAAATGCTTAATGTAATATACTATTACCTTTTCTTAATCCTGACACTTACTTTCTCTCGGTTTCCCTTTTGCCTCTTCCAGAGTCTCCTCAGCTGTCCTCGTCCCTTTCCAACAGTGAACATGACCAGGCAAACACTGACTTGGGCCCAGACTGTTACAGCCGGATATGTATGGAGCCACTGGACAGGGAGAGTGAGCGCCCAGTGAGCCTGGTGTCCACCCTGTCTTCAGGTTCATCCCGTGACAGTCACAGTCTTTTTGGGAGCACCGTGGCCCTTCCTTCCTCTACTACCCCACCCATACCGAGTGAGGAGGACATAGATTTGGAACTGAGCCCAGCCCAGTGCACTGGAGACCAGGCCAGGGACCAGAGTCCATCCCTGTTAGGCTCTAGAGGCCACTGGAGAGAACAGGTAGAAGGCCGGTTGATCGGCACTCAGTGGAACAACAACAACGCCATTGCCAACAGGAAATTAAAAGGGGATATACGTCATATCCCTGCCTCACCCGTGGTCACAGACGCCATGGCACCCAACCCCAAGTTGACCTATGTGGACCGTGTTGTCATGGAGATCATTGAGACAGAGCGCATGTACGTCAAGGACCTGCGCAGCATCGTTGAGGTGAGCAAATTTCAGGGTTATGCTGACTGTACTGAAATGAAAATTTCCGTTACTGTGAATGTTTTTCACCTTGATCCAAGTATTCACTGCGAGCCAACCATTTAATATTATAGAGTGTAAATCATCAGTATCCTGTGTATTTAAAGCATATGTTTCACTTGGATTAACATATAACTATGACTTAATGTCTGCAGCACGGTTTGGAAGTGATTTACTGAATTTGATGAAGTAGGAGCCAAAATAAGGGAACTGGACTCAACGACTTTTGAGAGCAAATAATGTCTAATGTGTTCTAAGTGGCTGTTTTGTGGCCACAAATGAGTCGGGTACTTTTAAAACATCCAGTGAATATTTCTTTTCTTCACCAAGATTCATTCTGATTTTTTGCTTTCTAAACAAACTGGGCAACAACAATATATGTCTGACATCTGGCAATTGTGCACTTTGTTTATAGATTTGTAGCTTGTAGAGATCAAGGTTAGAGCAGTTTACGATCCGTTCATAGTGTTGTATATAAACCATTCTGTGTATTTACAGTGCAGTGAAAGTTTACCGGCTGTAGCCTGGAATTGTGGCTGCGATCCATATCTAAAGTTCAGACTCAGAGTCTTTCATGACAGAAATCTTGTGCTCTGTAATCCCTCACATCTCTAGCTACATTTTAGAGATGTGAGGGATGGAAAATGGGCCTAGGATGATTAAAAATCTCTCAACAGACTGCTAATCTGTTATCACATCTTCCACCTTTGTGGCATAGAAACAACTTCCAGACTGAGATCGTCTCTGACCCGTCATCATTCTTAGTCTTTAACTACACTGACCTGCTGTCAAACAGTCTCCGCTGGCCTGATGGTAATGTCTTAAACACGTGAAGCATTTCTAAGAGCGACTAGCAGTAAACCAGAACACACCTCTCCTCACCTTGTGTCTTAATGTGCTGGCGTCTGCTAGTTGCTGTGGGAGGCCTGGCTGCATTTAGCGCAGCCTGAGTAACGACCTGCTCCTGACACACACATCCAGAACTTCCAACTATTTCAGTTGACAGGAGCAGCAACCCTGCCTGGTTTGGTCCCTACGACAAACTCCAGCCTGTTCCTGAGCTCTCAGGTCCTTGTGGCCAAAACAAACATGTTCTTGAACTGGAGAAATAATACAGATGAAAGGAGAATAGTTGTTTTTTCCATAAGCTACTCTGTGAGAACATGGTTTACTACAAGTGTTTCAGATATCCTCTTGTGATCACAATGAAGAGTGAGTCTAATTCATTCTACGCTGCCTATTTTGATGTCACACTGTGCCTTGAATCTGTTAGAGATGTGTGAATCTCCTCCTGCATTCTGGTATTGTTTCCTCAGCAAACTAATCCAAAGTTTCCACTTGATAGTGACACTGAAGTCACGAGCAGCTGCTGGATCCATGTCTATGCTTCCTTTTTAGATCTAGTAGACTAGAGATTTGAGAACAGCTGTTTGGCCCAGTTGGTCTCGCATAACTAAATACATCCCAACACCTGGCCCGAACACACCCAGAATAATCATACCCAGCATTGTTGAAACAAGAGTTCACTCTGTGCTCTTGGGATTAGGAAGACCCTGGACATGTCACTCGCAGGTTACTTCTTGCGCATTTCCTGATTCAGTACTGTGATGTGATGACTATACTTTTACTGGATACCTACCAGGTCACAAGTGTGTGTCTGTGGTTTGGTGTGTGTACAAGCTCTTCACTGGTTTACCTTTATTTAGTTGTCTTTACGTGTCTGTTTGTCTCTCTTTGACATATTTGTGAACTGACTTTGAGTTGTTTGTTTGCCACATTAGTGTGTAATTGGTCAAAAGAGGCAGTAATCAGCCAGATGTTGGCATGCTTGGCTTCTGGGTTTCTAGATATTTTTATCTGCCTCAGAATACCCCTGAGGTCCTGGGAGGGGAGCAGACTACTGATGTTTGTTGCCTGGATACAGATCCTCCGGTCCTTAAAAGGAACCTTAATAAATCATTAATATATAAATGAATAATTTTACATTTATGATACAGATAATACTGTAAATCTGGACTCAACACTTGACAGTCACATGTCATAGCCTTGTGACTACAGCAACAGTTGGAAAAACCTATATGTCATGTGAAAACGGATCACTCATCAGAACAGTTACAGGGAGTCAATTGTTTCTTGACATGCATGCCCCCTCTACTGGTAAGAATTTGGTATTGTCAATAAACTGAGCAATCTTTTACATTTAGGGTTAGTTATTTTACTTTACTGTATCCCATGGGAAGATGTTGAATTGTCTATGACAGAACTGATGTATCAAACAGACATGGCAGTAAAACACATTAAATACACATCTAATATTTTCTTTTCACTTTTTACAGGATTATTTGGCTCATATCATTGATTTGAGCAGTCTTCCCATTCGCCCAGAGCAGGTGTGTGCTCTGTTTGGAAACATAGAGGACATCTATGAGTTTAACAGGTAAAAAAAAAAAAATTGAAGATGTTTTATCTCAATCTGCTGATCCTTCAGCAGATGAGAATGGTTAAAAATAATGATAATAATTTGCGCTTCTGTCCTAGATGCATAGTTATACTTTCATGAACCTGTTATGTGGGGCTCTGTGAGGACACAAAGAATTTTAATATTGCATGATTTTCTATTCAGACATTGTTTTTTTAGTGACTCGATCAAATATATCCCAGAATAATGTAGTGACACACTGCAGTTAATTCACTGGGGGGGGGGGGGGAGTGGTACAGCTAGCTTTACGTTTAATCATCTAATGTCAGCAAGTGCTCATTGCTGACTATGCTGCTTGCCAAAATACACATTAACATTCCTCTCTCCTTTCACAGATAGGAACTTCACTGTTAATGTCAAGGCGATCGTACAGTTGAGAAACCAAACTAGGGAAGATTTGATTGTGGTTCATTTTTTCACACACATGCTACACAGCATAATAGTAATTTATCTCCTTAGTTAGCTTTGTCAAATTCACACTGTTTTTCAAATGTCTTTAAAGTCACATTTGACATTAACATCAATTTATAAATCTACCAGCCTTGCCTGAACCATTTCTCAACCTTAAATAATGTAGATGAAGCAATCCTGTGGTATGAATAAACATTGATAATGTCAAAGACAAATCTCAGCACAAAGTGTTTCATATTGTACAACAAACATGTTGACACATTTATTGGTCATTAATTTCTGACAAACCACAGGCTGTACTTCTTTGAACTAAGTTCTGGAATGTGGTATGATGAATTTAGTCAGACTTTCATATGGCAATATGTTTGTTCAAAAGATTGTATTTTTCCTCAGTGGCCTCCCTCAAACATGCTCATTTTATTGAGATCTTACTGAATATGTAAATATCTTACAATCATCAGGTTTTGGTTTCCCACAAGGAGCATAAAGATTAATTTGAATGGCCATGTGTTACTCTTAAATGCTTGTTTTGTCATACCTCAGTCCGGACATCTGAGAAGGTCAATGTTTGCTTGCCTTTGCTTCCCTCTAGTGGTGGAAAAAAACATTGTCACGGCAGAATAATTCTGTTTACTTTGCACTTGGATTGTAATTCCTAGATGCCTTTTCGTGGTTGACTTCTTTTTATTTTTGTGTCAGACATGTTATGTTAGTAAAGTCCATGACACTGAATTTTGTATTTTAGTGAACTACTGCAGTCCCTGGATATGTGTGAGAGTGATCCAGTGGCCATTGCTCGATGCTTTGTCGATAAGGTGGGTAAATAATAATGGTTTAATGATAATTTTAACAATAATTTAACAATATGGGTATACTGTGTTATTTGATCCTTTGATAAATGTGTATGTCTGATGTTTGTTTTCTCAGAGTGAATACTTTGAAATCTACACACAGTATTGCACCAACTATCCCAAGTAAGTTACTAAAAACTATTCCTCTTGAGTGTTATTCATGTAAATGCTATATGCAGAATTTTTGGATAGTGGAATGATACATGATGACATTTTTCTTGTAGCTCAGTGGCAGCACTGACTGACTGCATGAGGAGTAAAACTTTGGCAAAGTTCTTTAGGGATCGTCAGGCTGTGCTGAAGCGCTCCCTCCCCTTGGGCTCCTATCTTCTCAAGCCAGTCCAGAGGATTCTGAAGTACCACCTGCTTCTTCAGGTACAGGAGAGATCAAGTAGATAAATGTTAAATAGAATATGTAAATAAATATGTAAGTTATAAAAAGTACCAAAAAATAAACATCTTCTGTCTTCTCTGTTATCCTTTAAAGGAAATTGCCAAGCACTTTGACCCAGACGAGGAGGGCTATGAGGTAGTTCAGGAGGCCATAGACACCATGACAGGAGTGGCCTGGTACATAAATGACATGAAGAGGAAACATGAGCATGCAGTCAGAGTGCAGGTCAGTTGGACACATCCGCAGGCTTGTTTACTGCTGTGTTACTCTGTTTGACACCTGTTTTACCTCCTCATCTCTCTCCTCAGATGAGCTTGCTGCTTCTTTTGTGCTTGCAGCCTTTCTACCTCCATTTTCCATGGATCTATCATAGTCATTATATAATCACCTTATCACAGTTATCTGAACTAACTGCAATTATTTTGGAAAATTGTCATAATCTTCTCCATTGACCTGTGTAAAAATAGCTCAATGTAGCTGATAAAAATTTCCCATTTACATAATTATATTCACATTATTTTCCACTGTTTTATGTTTTGTTACTGACACCCTAATTGCACCCCTTTCATTTCCATACACTTAACATCCATTATTACCTGTCATCAGTAGTTTATTTGTGTATTTCCATAATAGTCTTTGTATATCTAACTAATTCATATATGTCTGTCTTGTGTAATGTTTTCTTATAAAGCCTAAAAGGCAGACAGAAATGTACTTGTTTACATGTTCCATAATTTAAGGGTACAACATGAACAGAGTTCAACAAATTATTGATTGTCAGTATTTTTGTGATGACTCACTAATTGTCAATAAAACATCGCTGTCATGACAGGCAATGTCCCCTCAAATCCTTGCTGACGTAATTCTTTCTTCTGCACTGGGGCCCTGGAGGGTCTTAAGTGATTTTTGCTATTGATTAAATCTACCGATTTCCTAAGGCAAAAGGGCTGCTGTCTGTGGCTTTCATTTCCTACATGTTATATTTTAAAGGATCTTCACAAAGTCAATCCATACTTCTTACAATTTGATATTGACCTGTACGGCCTGTCCTGAGTCCTCTTGGGAGCTAAAGAGAGCTGCAGCTTTTTAAATGATTTTATTTGTGCCCCTGGCCTACAATCAGTAGTTCACCACTTTGTACAGATTTTATTTTATATATATATATATATATATATATATATAAACCACAAATGAAAATTGGCCCTCTGCAGGCATTTATTTTCTTTCATGCTGAAGGAGCCTGGCTGAAAGCATGTATGTGTGCTTTTATGTGCATCTGCAGGAGATACAGTCTCTTCTGATCAACTGGAAGGGTCCTGACCTGACCACCTATGGAGAGCTGGTGCTGGAGGGTACTTTTCATGTCCTGCGGGCCAAGAACACTCGCACGCTGTTCCTTTTTGAAAAGATGCTCCTTATTACCAAGAAAAGAGGGGAACACTATGTCTACAAGGTTCACATCTCGGTATGGTTTTTGCCCATTTGTCTTTGATCAGTAACTATACAATAATAGTGTGAAATATATAGGTGAATAAAGTAAAGTAGTCGTTGTAGAACACAAATATGGTGACACAGATGCTCTTTGTTTTTGCTTATAGATGAAATTTATATCAGACATATTTATTGTTAAGCTGGCAAATGAAAATAAAAATCCTACTATATGAAGCCTCCCTTTGCATCTTTACATTCACTATGATTTCAGTGCTCCACCTTAATGCTGCTTGACAGTGCCAAGGATCCCCTCCTCTTCAGTGTTATCCATTTCAAGCATCCAAAGCAGCCCCATACAGTGCAGGTAAACGTGAACTATGACTACACCACTAACTCACAGTTACACAACATAATAAAGCATTTTAAAATGGCAAAATCTTAACATTTTGAATTGATATCACAAAGCCAGCCCATTCTACCCGTGAATGGGTAGACACATATTTTAGGATAACCAAATTTGTTTATCCATTATTTTAGACTGTATTTTCTGTGTTGAGCCTTTTTTTCCCCCCCTGAAGCCTGATGTGTGTTTCTAGTCTGTATAAGTGTGTGGATTTTAATGTCAATGACACTTTGTAGATGACAAGTGCTTGTTGTTTCAGGCCAAGTCTGTAGAAGAGAAGCGTCTTTGGGCACATCACATTAAGAGGCTCATTCTGGAGAATCACAACGCCATTGTTCCACCAAAGGTAAAACAGCACTGTTTTTTTTTTTTGTTTGTTTTTTTTTATAGGAACTTGAGGAAATAAGAATTGTTTTGTATTAATTTTACTGTCTCTTTCTTTTAAAGGCAAAAGAAGCACTCTTGGACAATTCTAACTGTGAGTACTACAATAAAGTCACTTTTATTTATACAGACCAGTCACACTGTTGCCATAGTAACCTACAATGCTGCTTACAAAACAGATAGGATGGAAAATTTTCAGTAGAAGGCATGGAATGTTATGGAAATTACCAAGAGGGTATAGCATACAAAGCAACGTTTACATGGAAAAAATAGTTTTCATAATTTAATATCAGAGTGTAATGGCATATCCTCTCACCTTGTAGTTCCAGGAAAGTACCACTACAGTCCTGAGAGGATGAAGAAGTCCTATTTTGCTGAGGACTTTAATCTTGGAGCAAGAAAGGGCAGAAGGAGATCGGGTATATAAACATCTCACCCATAAACACTTTGGGGAAGAAAATCTCACTGTTTGTGATGGAAAATGAGAACATATTTGTACTGTTAATATAATAATATTGCTGATCATAAATGTTTTGTCCTCCACCTAGAGCCTGCAAAACAAATCCTAAGGAGCACAAAAGGTTAGTAGGTTGTGTTTTTATTTCTCATTTTTGTGGGTGTTCAGTAAGATTTGGGTAGATGAAAGGGCCAATTCATTACCAGTGGACCAATAGTGTCCCTTGGGCCGGCAGCTCCAAAGCCAAGGTTATGTTGTGTTTGTTGAATAAGAGCTTTCCGTGTCCTCATTGCACTTCTGCTTTGTTCTCCCTCAAAGACACCTGGAAAACAGATCAAAAGACACACATACACCCACTCCCACCCCACTGGCCTCACCCATAATGAAGTTAATTATATGCCACACTGGTCAAAGGCTTTGTCATACACAAGCTCTTTTCAATAGTCAAATTCAGCCTTTTCCTCAGATCTGTGCATCTTCCTGCTCTCATGTATTCTAAATGGCTGTTATGATAGAGAAAGCCCTATGTGTTCTCGTACCCAGTTGTCTCTTCCTCCCGGCCCAAATCCATTTTTTAAACCAATGTAATGAAGAAGCAATTTTCATGTCAACCTTCCCATCTCGGTAAGGGAGTAGGTCATCACATCCTGGCTAATTACATCATGTCCAGTTTGAGCCTGTGAGAGAGAGAGATATTTCTAATTGGTATTTATCTAATCACAAGGCCTCCCTTAAGTCTGGACCAGACTAACTACTGCCTTTCAGTCGGCAGAGGTTATGTCCTGACCATAATTGCACAAGATAAATTTGTTATTCAAGTTATTTTGTCATGTAATGTTTGAGTTATTGACAATCTCATTTGTTTATTTCTCCCTCTTTTCTTTATCTTTGTTCTCCATGCAGCTGTATTGAAGGTAAGATTGTGAAATCAAACACAGGCTTCTTTCTAAACTTTTGTAAGGTTTTTTGATCTGTTGTAGCAAAGCAATGTTTTTAGATCTGTGCTGTGGTGAGATATGGTTTACTCAAGTTGGAGTCTTTTGAAATGTTGTAGCAATTAATTGTAAAAACAATCTCAAAATAAGAAAGCAAAAATGCAATCCTTACTTGGACTTAGCCTGAAGTACAAAAACCATATCTCACCCAAAGCCTAAGCAGCTTATGATGATTCCATCCCATTTGCCACTTTCCAATCACAACATTGCTCAAGCACTGGCCTTGCAATAACAAACCACATGTCTATGACTTCATGCTCCAGCATGCAGACAGTGAAGGTGCACTGCAGGATAGGTGGTCCCTTCTGCCAGCCACTAGTGTCAGTACGCTGGCCTCCAGTCTAGGCGAGCCCCAGGCTGAAAGGCCAAGTATGGAGGATCTAATTTCCACAATGGACTCTCTGGAGCAGCTAAGTCCTACTGACAGTGACCTGAAACTGGGCTCTTCACCCAGTGAGAGGGGAGAGGAGCCGGAGAAGGCAAACAAGGCAGAGGTGGAGGAGGGGGAGAGTTACAAGGAAGATATACTGATGGGAGATGACCAGGTAGCCGACTTTGCAAGCTCCGTGCTGGCAGCCATCTCCTGCTGGCACTATAGAGCCAGGGCTTTGCTTTCTACTCACTTCACAACGGTGAGGGTTTCTGCCACCCACAGGTTTCCCATTTCCTGTTCTGTTCAACTGGCTTATCAGTCCTCTCTCTTTCTCCCACGCTGGGTCTTGTCCTTCTCCCCCTCTTTCTCCAAAGCACAGCCAACTAACACCTGCATTTGCATGTACACATGGGATGCCTCTGGTCACTTTCTTGTTTTTAAACAGCATGTATTAGAGTTCTGCCAGATTACCAACTCTGAACTCATGCTTTCAAACAACTGTGTGATGCTTAGGGTGTGCTTGTTTGCCATATGTTGCTTTACAGATCATTTGTTGATTATCTCAATGTGCATGAAGTAGTGTAGTATGTTTGTATGTCTCGTGCATATCCAGTTTAAAGTTTGCTCTGTCTCAGAATTGTTTTTTTAAGGAGGCATGATTCATGTCAGAGCTTATGCTATTGAAGCCATGCTTGCATTCAAACTAGTATCTTAATGCATCTTCTGAAATATGTTGTTTGACTTCAAAGGTTAATGTAGCTAGTTAATGAAATAATCATTGTAATAGCAAGAGCATTGCTCTTTGATAATCAGATTTCCTAATCAGATTTCCTCGCTGACTTTTCATAATTACAGTCTTTTGTTAAGGTTAATTGTTATAACAATGCTTTTTCTAAATATGAATTATTCAGTACAATTTATTCAGTATACACTATGAACTGTCATTTCAGTCGCAGCTCTTTTATCATAACTGTTGTTGATTTTTCAAGGGTTACCTGAAAATATTTCAGTAATTTATGTTTCCTCATAGTGCAATACATCTTACAGATTTAGAGGAAATAACTCTTATGTCATATTTTGTTCTCTCAGGATGATCAGAACCAAGATGCAGCAGATCTGAAAACAACACCAATAGAGGACACTCACAGCCAGGGGGGGAAAGATGAGGATGTTGCTGTGAAAGAAATTCACACCACTCAGGTGCTTAATAAAGTCTTCTGCACACATCCATTCAGCCTCATTTCCAGGCTTTAATGAGACCTCTCTGAGGTTACATGTGACTTGTATTCAGTCTGTCGGAAAGTGCCTGTTTGTCCTCATGCTATTAGGATTGCTTGCTTTGTTACAAAGCATAGTACATTTTAAAATGACACCCTTTCAGTGTATTTGCTCATTATACTATCTCTGTGAAGAAAAGCTGGATGATGGAATACTATATTATTTTTTTTCTTTACAAAGTTACAGTGTAATAGGTACACTTTGCCATGAGCACAGCAGCCCTTTGTGGCCCATTTGAATCACACCTGTAGTCATATTAGTGCCTGCTGTATATTTTTAGTCTGGTCAATTAAAATGCCACATATACATATTTTATTTACTGATGTCCTGTGGCCAGCTTTCCCACAGAGAAAGGCAATAATTCATTTGGTATCCAGGAGCAGTTCTCACCTGATTTTTATGGTAACTTTGCAAAACAGCTTATGCATCCAAGCAGAGTAGAAATTGTTCATTTTCTGAAGCTTATCTCCACCCCACAGCTTTGAGCTGCTCTCTTTGCAAATGTAGGTAGTCCCAAAGAGCAGACAACACTTGGAAACAAATTTAGATAAACAGTCGACAGGAGCGATAGCGCCAATATGAACGCTGCTAGAGCCACCAACATTGCCATATTCATCGTTTAACTTGCCAAGGGTAATGAAAATGGTCCACTGAGGAGTTCTTACAAACCAAGCTGCAAATACAATCCCCATGTGTCCATTTTTTACCACACTTTGGTATTGCAAATATAAGTAGGTGAGTGTAATAAAGGTTGAATGGGTCTCATGAGACAAAATACATGCCTCATAAATTGTGGGTACTTTGGATTAAACCGGCTAGTTGACTTCGAATAGGTCCATTAAGTTAATGGGGAACAGAAAATGGTAATGTCTGTTTTACTTATTACATCCCATTTGCAAAAAACTCCTGTCATGTTTCAGGTCAGTATGGAGGAGCTGTGCCCACCAGACTGCGTCTCTGAAGCAAAGAGTAATGATCAGCTGGAGGAGGATAACCTTCAGAGCGCTGAGTCTTCCATCTCCTCTTTACATCAAGAAGCCAACACCACAGAAACTCTGGATACTTCTAGAGAGACCAGAGAAGAAGAGGAAGAAGTAGGGAGTGATTCCTCGAGTCTCCAAGTAGAGGAGACGAGTGTTCTGACGAATGGGGAAATGTCAGAAGAGGAAGAGGAGGCACTGACGGACAATAAAAGCATCCTTCCATCTTCTGTGTTGGACCAAGCAAGTGTAATTGCTGAGCGCTTCATCAGCAACCTGTCCAGGAGGAGCAGTCTGGTTTCAGAAGACTTGGATTCCTTAGTGTGCCCCTCATCCTCCACAGATAATGACATTTTCCAAAACTCCTCAGCAAGTGTAGACCTGGACACAAACATTGAAGTGTTTGCCAGCTCCCCAGAGCCAAAGGTGACGTCACATGAACCTCCCCTGAATATCTTCATTCAAGAAGAGCGCAGGTCGACTCTGTCTAAACAGGATCGCATTCTCATCCATAAGATCAGAAGATATTATGAGCATGCTGAACACCAGGATGCAAACTTCAGCATCAAGCGCAGGGAAAGTCTGTCCTATATCCCAGCAGGTCTGGTCCGACACCTGAGCCGACAGTTGAACAGTACTCCACAGCAGCAGGCAGTCCCAGGACACCGGAAAGGTCTTTGTCATAACCGGCCCACCTCCTGGTCTGTGTTTGACCTCCCTGGTTTAGATAAGAGTCAGAACACCCAGAAGGAAACTGAACCACTCACATCAGAGTGCAGCAGTGATAGTTTTCAGAGAAACAATGATACATCCCATGCATCCAATCCTACAACCAATGAAGTGTTCAGACCTTCATCAGACATGCTCAAGGTTTGGGAAGACATGGAAATAAAAGAGGAATGCAAGGATGTCCAGCAGGTCATAGAGGACACACCTTATGACTCAAGTTTACAAACAACACAGGACAGTAGTTCAGAAACCTCTGAAGTGAAAACCATTGAGCAACAGCTTCAGACTGTAGAAGAGTTGGTGGTGAGCACTGAGTCTGATGTCTGCTCTGTCTCATCACCAAGCACAACCTCTCCTGCAGTGGACGGTGAATCTGACCAGGACTCTAAACCACAGAGGAGCCAGCTCACCCATTTACCCAAGATCATTAGTTTCCGAGCAAGTATGGAAGAGGACCAGATCCTTCAAGATATGGGAAAGATGAAAAACAAGGTGTTTCAATTGGCACGCCAGTACAGCCAGCGCATCAAAAATAACAGGCCAATGGTATGGCAGAAGCACAGAGAGATGGCAAATCGACAAAGTTTTAGGAACATGCCTGCAGTCCATGAGGACAAGACACCTTTGAGGAAAAAGGGTGAATAGAGAATGTTTTATTGTTCTATTTTTACTAATTTGTATCACTGTTTTTACAGAAACCTGTCATTTTACTTGGTGTGGAGAAATATGAAAAACATTTAATCTTGTGTGTGTGTGTGTGTGTGTGTGTGTGTGTGTGTGTGTGTGTACGGACAGGTAAACCCAGCCTAAGGTTGGCCTTGAATACGTGCAATCAGGCAGTCATCCATGAAGTGAGCTCTCCAAGCCCAGTCCAGACGCCTAGCTCGGACCTCAGCTCCCAGAGTATAGTTACCTCCCCCCAGAGCCCACAGTCAGAGACCTTCCACTGGCCTGATGTACAGGAGCTGCGTTCCAAATACACACCGCCCAGTGTGGACACAGAGGCGTCAAACTCCTCCACAGTAGCCCATTGTTGCACAGTTCCAAATGGGACACAAGAGAGCTATATGAGCAGAGGTAAAGGCAGCTCCCACAGGTGTAGCAGCTCCTCAGACCTTCACAAAGCTCTCACAGATTGTTCGAGGTCCCTCTCCGTACCACTACAGAAGGTGAGCACATGTGGGGGAGAGGACTGGCCTCAGACTCAGCTGCCAGCTGTGCTGTGCAGGTGGAGCTCCTTAGACCACATGCTTGGGTCTTATCCCCTACATGAGGTACAGAACCTTCAAGAACCTGTGAGGACTTATCACACATCCAGTCAAGTGTCTCTGACAACAAAAGAAACTGTTCAAGACCACGACACAGACCACCTCCATGAGGGTAGAGACTGTACCACAAAGTCAGCTCTTCTAAGTTCAGGGAAGATGACTGAAAGTAACCTGGTGAAGAGCTTACGGGAGAAGTTTCAAAGCTTGAGTACAAGCTCATAAAACCCCCAAATTATTTGAACTATGTCAACTTTTACTCTGAGCACCTGTCACATATAAACCAGATCATCCCCATCCTAATGCTTTTCCTTGCAGGAAAATATCAGTTGGACTATTCGTTATTTTCAGTGTATGTGACACTGGGTGACGATTTATGTTGTTTAATACGTGTTGAAATGAATATAATTGGTCAGTGGTTATAATTATGAGGGAAAAAAATACAGGTGAAAAGGTGTTTTGCAATATTTGTACATTTGGGTATTTGTCTGCACTGTACAATACAGGACTAATGTAAAATGTGTAAACTTTAACACCATTATTGTAACTATTAAGACTTCTGGACCTTCTAAGAGGAAACAAAATGATAAAATACAAATGTGTATTGTGTCCAGCCCTGTCCCACTGTTTACCCCACCCACACGCACCAAAGACCATTTATCTGACCCATATGTTAACTGACTGGTCACAGCAGCAGTGCACTTCCACATCTGCAGTGACTTCACTGGAGCTTTATTTTCCTCTTGTACATTTTCCTGACTGCTATTTATGAAACTGTATATTTGGGGGAGTTGGGTCTCATGTAAATAATGCTCAATAGCCTTTTTATCTTTCCATTCCAGAAAATATATTGTTTCATACTTGAATTTTCCCATATTTTCAATAAAAATACAAATGTTACCTGTTCATGGATGATCATTAATGTGCATTATGTTCTGCATTATTTTTTCAGACATCTGTTTTTATTTCAGTATCATACCAGATAAATGTGTTTCTTGCAGTGAAAATAAGACTTTATATTGTGCTTGTGCAATAACAGAAAATAGTTTTTTTTTATGTTGAGTGGATGGATCAACCGTCAAAATGTAAACAGTCTGAGAATATTAGGTGGATGCATGTGTTTCTTAGTAAGTTTGCGTCAAATGTCTTTATTTACCATGACTGCACAGCATAATCCGTGTGCCTGAGGTTACCAGCCGCCCATAAAGCGCACAGATTCACCCAGTCACACCAGAAGCCAATCCAGTCCCTTCAGCGTAAAAAAAAAATACACAAAACAGCGTGTACGTGCACACTACTGTTTTCTTTTTTAATAACCGGAAGTGTCCTCGTGCGCCTGTTGTCTGATTTGACACCAAGCTGCGTTACGCACCAGAGGAGCGCACATCAAGACGCAATTGGAGTCGCGCACTTAACCCACATGCCAGCAACAACACATTTTCACCCACGCAGAAACGACTAACCCGTTTTTTTTTATTATTATTATTACAGGATTGACGCTAACGTATTAAAGTCTGTTTTTTATATGTGAAAAATGGGCTGCGCAATATCAGGTCTGGCGGCAAAAGCGGAGTTTGGAGAGAGGACAGATGCCGGTGCTCCTGCTGCTCCTGTTCATCCCACCGAGGCTCAGATACAGATGATCAAGGACTCATGGAAAGTTATCCGGGACGATATAGCCAAAGTTGGAATTATTATGTTCGTCAGGTGAGGGTTTTTTTTGATTTCACTGCTTTTCAAAAATAATAATTATATTGCTCGAGCGGGACAGTGAAGCCTCAGACATGTGTTTTTATTCCATTAATATTAATATCTCAACATGTAACCTACTGTATATATCCTGAGTTTTAAAGTGAGCATGGGCCAGATTTGTAGCAGAAATGTGGTCTATATGTTGCGTAATTCCATGATAAGTCACTCCTGCATGACTTTACAAAAAAGGCAATAACTATGAAAGGATTAGAAGATGTTAATAATGACTCTAACAACAGTTTAATAATTCACTGATCTTTCAGGAGAGTTCCTGTGGGGTTTAAGGATCCATCCATGCCAGGCCACAATAACATTTATTTGATTTATTTCTCCAGTATTCAAACATTTAACCATTGAGATTGAACTTATTAGCATTTTCAAACACATAATTGTATTTTTATTTTTTTTTTAAATAAATGCAGAATTGATGGCTGATAAAGTGTGAAATAAATAATAGTAATAAGCTGTTGTGGTCTGGAATAGTGAGAACCTCAAATTAGTTATTCTTATTTTATAAACTATTTAATGTTTTATTAATAAAGTCACTATAATACTGAAGAAAAAGTATCTCATGAGTATGAATGTTTGTAGGGTTACGCTCCTGATCATGTGGCTTAAGTAAAAGTAACTAGTTTTTACTTTACTACGTTGAACGTCTACTCTATCATAAGACAAAGAAGTCCACAAACCCACTGTGACGATGCCGCTGTGTCTGACTTCTCCACACAAGGCACCACCTCCACCATGCCCCTCCATCTTCTGACCCTCAGCTTTGTGCAGAAAGCTCGGAGCGCAATACCCCTCCTCCCTTCTTATCACTTCATATCACATCTTAACAACATTACATAAGTCTACCTCCTGGTCTGCCATAGTGCTACAATTCAAGGCCATCAAGTAAATTCATTTGATCAATTATGATGATGACCAGCGCCTGGAGAAGCATCTTGAGCCTTTGACAGAGAAATAGAAAATGGTGAGAAAGGCTGGTGTTTGTTCAGGCAGGAAATGCTGTATTTAGAATGAAAAACATGGAGTATATGGCCAGCAGCCAAATGAATGTGTCCTCGGGTTGACCTGAACAGCTGAGATTGACCTTAGCATGTTGGCCCGGAAATATGTAAGCCTCTAGTGGGGCGGGGATTTTCTTCCCGTCACAAGAAAAAAGGAATCACCTGAGTGTTTTTGCTGCGGTCATTTAATCAGCGTACACTATTCTGTCATAAAACTGTGACGGCCTCTATTCAAACCAAACATCTACTCTATGTACAGATCCCTGAGCAAAGTCAATTAACATTCCTACATGTCATCATATGTTATGCATGCTTGGATGTGCTGTATGCTAGTGTCCACTATAGATGCACACAATAGGACAAAATAACCAGAGGCAGAAAAGCAGAGCAGTCGATTTCCCTGTGTTCTTTCACTAATGAAGCTGGTGAGAAAAGCAAATGTCACAGATGAATCCTGTTATAGCCTCTGTTGCAAAACTAAGACACAATCATCCAAAACCACTTATACTGTAGCGGCACACATTCAGTTTATGACGTTCATTCAAGCACCGATTCAGAAATAAACGGAGCCTGAACATTTCCCATTTGTTGGAAAAATCATAACAGGTCACCCTGCTTAAACTGTAAGTACCAGCAGTTAAGTATCACACAGTGAAGAGATGGTTTCACATGAAATGATCCAAAAGCGGACTGACTCCCTCGCTCTGACATCAGTCTGAACAGTGAACTGTGTTTGCCGGCCGTGTCAGGACATTACATTTTGATGCCCCTCGCAGCATTATCACTTTATCAGCTTGTCAACGGGGACAGAGATGCTGATGTTTTCCTCCTTCTCTAACACGGGAGCAGCACTTCTCCTCATCTAGATAAGTGTAATGTATTTATTCATGAGATTCTCAGTATATGTTTTGCAGGATAGGAAATTAACCCAAGAAGACCCAGAGTTATTTTTGTGGTAGGTCCCACATGATTTTTTTCTCTATTTAACATTTTCTTTCTGTAAAAATCTGTTTTGCTACATTTATTTTGCTAATCAAGTACTTTAATCATCATGCTGAGATTACACTTAATGGTTATCGTACCAAAAACAGAAAAAAAAAACCTAACTGTAATCCAAGTGTGTTCATCCACTGTCATTGATCTTACTCCATTGGTTTTACTGGTGAATCAGTGTTGTAGAAGATGATGACAGCGTTTCCATGGTAACTATGGAGCCTCTGAGCCTCCAAATGGGTCTATCTGATGACCATGAAATGATGACAAATTGCATTTTACACCAATTATTTACACGGATTGATAGGATTAATGGATCAACAGGTATTAAATATTTTATATTAGCAGATGATTTATAATAATAATAATAATAATAAATTTTATTTATGGGCGCCTTTCTGGACACTCAAGGTCACCGTACACAAGAGACTGAGTAAAAACATCAACATCATTAGGTTGGTGGTGGATCTTTGGGTCTTAATGGGTTAAAACTATCTTTAACCTGTCACATCCTTGCACCCAGATGCTTCTGCTGTCCATGTTTATCTGCAGTTTGTGTCTAGGCTTTGACACAATATCATCTGAAGTCCTCCAGTTTAATCATGTTTAAATGACACCCTATCATGTTTTAACGGGTTTCCTTCAAAACCTCAGATACCCTTCATTATCTTTTATTTCTCTCATTTTCCTTGCATCACTGACTTATAAATGGATGGAGAAGCAGCGTTACCACAGGCCTTGCATCTCAGTGTGAGTTACTGTACATTCTGGTGCCGTGAATAATCACATGTACCCCAGCTGGAGACTCTCTGATTGGATGGCAGCATGTGGATGGAGGTGAAAAGAATGGGGAGTGCTGGCTCTCAATACTGGCCCTGATAGGACGGGGCAAATCAGACTGAAATAAGGGTATGGATTGTCTGCATAACTACCTCCCGTATGCACCACATTCTGACTCTGATTGAAGCTGATGAGAGACAAACCAGAGCAGGGAGGACGTGACGATAAGACAAATCAGAGTACAGTCAAAAAGGCATAATCAGATCTCTATTCACAGACAAAGAAACTCATCTAATATTAACATTATGGGCTGTTTGTTGTCTTGGTAACAGGTTGTTTGAGACCCATCCTGAATGTAAGGACGTCTTCTTCCTGTTCCGGGACGTGGAGGACCTGGAGAGATTGCGGACCAGTCGGGAGCTCAGAGCCCACGGCCTACGGTCAGTCACCAGAACTGTGTTTGTACCATGAATACACAACAGCCACCAGACCAGGGGTGTAAAGTGTACGGTCCACCAAAGGGTCTAATCCGGGAGGAATTTGTGAGATGCAAAAATAAGTAAAATATATAAATTGAAGATATTTCTAATCAAGGGTGTCACAATCATTGTATTTCAGGAGCCACGTACAGCCTAATGTGATCTCAAGTTAAATAATCGAATAAGAATCTCATTTCCTATCAGTGCGCTGTCATGCTGCTGACTGCTGCGCACTAGTCAACAACTTTTTTCTGCAGTGAAACAGGTAAACTAGCTGTCATCTGATACAAAGAGAGAGAGAAAGTAGGGCCAAGTGATTACGAAGTGTGAGTTTTTCGTGGGCATTGGTTTTGTGATGCAAATAAATCGCTCTTTTTAACACATGCTGTTTTGAGAAGAAAAACGTTTTATTTTAGTGTCCCCCGCAAACTTGCCGGACTACTTTAGCTTTGACCAAAACCGGACCAGAACTGGGCTCACAGGACACCGTCGGGGGTAAGTCAGTGTGGATGTACTACACTGATGAGGGGATGAAATACAGATTCATGTCAAAAATACACAACTACCCCTTTAATTACAGGCCTGGTATGAATGCATTCATATGGCTGTATGGAGTCTGACCCCAGTGGAGGTAGAGAAAGACCAGATTATCAATGCTTAAAGTTTTGATTATTCTTTAATTGTGTTACCTGTTTGTTTTGGAAAAATGTGGACCAAGGACAAACCCCTTAAATTTAGGTGAATACCCACTTTTTCCTTAACCCTTGAAAACCTCAGGCACTAACTGATGACTTTTGTGACCACAGTGACAGTTAACCACTAAATAAGGAGACAAATGATGTGATTCGTTTTTGTAGTTTAACAGTATTGTGGAACCAAAATAAGAGTGGACTATAGTGCCAGTGTTCTGCATGGTCTGAGTGGACTATCAGTTAGAAGGACAGAACAGTAGTCACTACAAACACAAGTATCCATGCATACCTACTTCTGCTAGTCGGTCGTATTCATGGTCCTCAGTGCAAAACACATTACTGTTTGCCAAAAAATGAATATTTCCAAGTGGGTTGAAATATATAGTTTCTGATTAAAAATGTTAATTATTTTCCTTAGAAGATGCTCCTTAAACAGAACTATTTAAAGCTACAGAATATTAAGCATGTTTTGTGTTTGTGCTACAGCGGCGGATCGGGTTTTTTAGGGTATTGAAAAGCCTGTGTGTGTGTGTGTGTGTGTGTGTGTGTGTGTGTGTGTGTGTGTGTGTGTGTGTGTGTGTGTGTGTGTGTG
>JAPSES010000105.1:10982700-10996309 GCA_029822895.1 Maxillicosta whitleyi | reverse complement strand
TATCTATCTATCTATCTATCTATCTATCTATCTATCTATCTATCTATCTATCTATCTATCTATCTATCTAATCTCCTATATTGTTTTTCAATATCTGTTGTTTAGGGCTATTTATGTTAGTCATTACCAAGATGTTTTTGTTTTGTTTTTTTTAATATACAGCGTATTGTTTTTTTTTTTTGTTTTTTTTTTTTTTTACCTTGTCAGGCAAATGTTTCATGTGTCTTTAGATTTTTGCTTCACAGGTGAACATGAGAAAACCCTGACATGGCGCTCAGATATGCATTTCCATAGATGAATATATATGGTTCCATTATGCTGAAATATCAGTAGATGAATGTAAAATGTTTGGACGTAAAAATGTCAGCGTTCAGTAATGCATTACTGTGTATCAAATACATTAACAGAATTTAGAGTAATTATTTATACATTAAGGTTTTTTTTTCCCACCACATTAGATATTGTAATTATGTGTTTTAAATACATACTTGGATATTTAGAATACTTCCCATCTCTGTTTCCTGGAAACAGAGACTGAGATTCGAACCAAATGAAACTTAAGGAACTCACTGCCAGATAAATTCGAGTGGAGATGTTATCTGCTTTGACGAGCAGGGGGTGCTGTTTGTTGATCTTTGTTTCATACTGTGAAGGCCAAGGCTGTGGCAGGGAGCTGTTGGGAAGACCCATCTCCCAATAAGAGTGGAAGATCTTAAGCAGGTCTTTAGCCACACTGGAGCAGTTGTAGATAACAACTCCCACTTCCTTCACCTTGTGGGAAAATGTGGATTAAAACAATGTCTGACATTGTAAAAGTTCTCCAAATAAAACTTGTAGTTGTGAAGACTTGGCGTTACCTGTGTGAGAGCCCTCCAGTCCATGTTAGCGCTTCCAATAAACACATGTTTCCTGTCAACAATCCAGAACTTACTGTGGAGGACGCCGCCTGTCAGACGTCCAAAGTCCACTCTCCTCACATGAACTCCTATGAAAAGAAGTAGAACGCATACAGAAGCATGCATGTGTAGAAATTAAAACACAACATAGTATATTTAACAAAAGCTCAGAGGAGTCTGCTCCAAACCTTTCCGTTTTAAGATCTTAAAATCTGTGGAGTTTGTTCTAACTGTGGGGAGGCTCGTCACCAGTCGGACAGATATGTTCTTAGAGGGCAACGCTTCGAGCTGCTCCAGGATTTGTCTTCCCTACAGAGAGCAATATTAAAATTTCATGAAGCTTTTAGAACCCTGGGTTAGGGTTAGGGCTAACTCTGTCTGTAGTTGACAACTCACAGGTCTATCAGAAGAAGAGTTGATGTTGATGTCTTCTCCAGTTAATGTCCAGTAGAATGAGGCCACATCCAGTTGATCTGTTGCCATAGAGATAAGCTCCTTCCATGCTTGTTCCAATGGGATCCCAAATGTTGCATTGGCTTTGTACGTCATATCCACAGGAATACTCTCCACAAGAACCGTACTGAAGAAGAACAAAAAAGGACATTTGTTGAGAGAATGTTCCACAAAATACAGCATGGAAATTCATGTCTGAATAGAGGAAATGTAGTTGAATTATTTAATTTTTCTTCCTATTCCTATTATTATTGCAAAAAATATCTGACATGATTAGCCTATATGGACTTAACATACAATTACAGGGGAAAGAATGATAAAAGAAAAAAGAAATACATAAATTCATATTAAACAGTGTTAATAAGAACTGATATGAAGCCAAAATAATTGAAGTTACAGAACTGATCAAATGCATTAAATACGGAAGTGTAACAGTGACTGGAGGAGAACCTTCCTCCTCACTTCTGTATTTTCATTTTATTTTGATCTTTAAGTCTTCTAATATCAAACTATAAAAAGTACAATATACTCATATACAACTGTATACATAGAAAAATGCTGCACTGTAATGATGGATTAATCAAATTCATACTTCTTCAAAGACAACATTGTTGATTTTCTCTCTAATGCAAGTCAAGGAGGTGATCCATTGTTTGACATTTATAGAGCCTCTTATAGAGAATAGAGAGAATTTAATGAAGAAGTAAATCATACATTCATTGTATAAACGTGGAGGACACATGATCACATGTTGTGCAAGAAAAGGAGGAAGTATTTTTTAATATAAACTACATTTAATCTAGGTCAGGGGTGTCAAATTCATTTTAGCCCAGGGGCCACACATAGCCTTATAATAAAATAATAAGATAATAACCTAAAATAATGTCAACTCCAAACTTTACTCTATGTTTTAGAGTGGAAAAAAGTAATTACATTATAAAAATGTACAAACTATTCTATGTGAATAACATGGAACGTGATCAACCTGAAACTTCTTAAGAAAAATAAGTGTAATTTTGACTAAGTTTATCATTTACACATGTGCATTACAACTTACAGATCACAGTGGATCTACAAACACACAAAACATTTAGCAACAGGCAGAAGATTGTTAAATTTCATGTTCATATTTGTGTAGGTTATTCACATTTTAGTGAATGGATCATTTGTAAATATAAATTTTATAAAATATACTTAGGTTATTATATAGTATTATATTATATTCTATAGTAACAGTTATTATAATAGTATTTTATTGGCCCAACCCACATGAGGTGGAATTGCTGAACTAAAATGTGTCTCATCTCATGGGTTGGACCCCTTAGCTGCCTGGTTTTGGGCCGAGGGTCATACTTTTAACACCCCTGATCTAGATAGTAAAAGCTTGTATGTTTTTTAAAACAGTAAAAAAAAAAAAAAAAGTAAAAACAGTCTGTGACCCAGGTGTCATGTACCACATTTCCAGGTGACATTAAGAGGAACAAAGCAGTGTCGACTTACTCATCCGTTGCTAGAACTTTTTTTTTTTAATCCCAATTTGCATTAGACTGTAAGTTCAGCTTTACAATTTTTCATGTTTCTAAAATAGGTCAAACATAGGAACAATATTTTTTTTTTTTAAAAATCCCCTCCTGAGGCATTTTTTCTCAATGGGGAAGTAGAGAGAGTTAGTTCTGAAAACACAAGAGAAGGAACCTGGTGCAAAAATAAATGATGTTCACTTCGTTACCTGAAACAGAGCAAACATTGGTACTGAAACTCAGACAGATACGTAATTAAGAAGGATAGAAATTACCTTATGATGCAAAAATCTGAAAAACAAGGCTTTTACCTGCACTGGGAGAAATTGCTCCAACCAGGGTCTTGGGGAAGCGTGTCATGATTTTCAGGGGGAGGGGGTCTCTCCAGTACAGCAACGGCAAGTATGACCCCCAGAACAGTGAGACAGGTCAAAACAACAGCTAATGCCACACAGCTGGTTGACCTCTAACAACACAATGTTTGATAGAAAACACATGCAGTGAGATGATAATCAACAAAACAAAGCATGTTGGTGAATGTCTGGAGTTGTCCTACCCCTTTGTTTGGGACATAATTGTCATGAAGCCTTTCATACCCTGAGGACATGTTCCATTTAGAGCTCCACAAGTCTGAAGAGCCAGAAATTATTAACCAGGACAGAATCAAAATACATCTCATTGTGATTAGCACTCACAAAGACAGAAGCAAATCACTTTTTTTTTTTTTTGGCTCAAATGGTTTAGAACTTCAGAACAATAAAAAAGCCACTTACACCGATGAAGATGCTGACACGTTTTCCACTGAAGAGCTCAAAACAAACTTGTGTTCTCCTGCAGCTGCACCAGAAACTGAGCAACAGTGATATCCAACCTACTGAATTTAATCACAGTAGCTCCAGTTCCTGTTTTCACTTTCATTTCAGGTTTTGAGACAAACAATTACCATTTGATGGATATTAAACACAAAAACCCAAAACAGATTAAATTTGCTGATTAAATTTTATTTGGAAAAATCATCAACTACAAATTGAACAAATAATCTGACATAAATATCAACTTACAAGACAGTAAAACTTGAACTGAGTAATTCTCAGTAAAATAAAGTGAAACATACTGAGTGTTTAAAAAAAAAAAAAAAGGGGGGGGGGCACATTTGACACAAACGCTAAAGATCAGCTCTCTGACTCGCTGTAGCTTTGACTTAGATGGAGTAAAGCAAAAGGGAAAATACCATTCCATAGCAGACAAATAGCAGCAACACTAGAGTCAAAATGACTAACATTCAGTTTCTTTGTAAACAACCACTGGACTTGGCTGCGTGAAAGGCTATCCCACACAGCTCTGGGGCACTTGGAACTTCCCAACTTCAAATCACATGTACATCATGGGCTGGGAAGAGGGAAACAAAAAAATTGCTGGTGCGTCTCTTTTTATTTTCTGCTTCAACCTGAACAGCATCAAATGCTGACGGTGTTTCCCTGGAGAGTAAATGCCCTCATCTGCAGCATACGAAGTCGAGGGGGTAATGTTGTACTACATTAGTGCAAAAGACAAGATTGAGAGGTAATTTGTAGGACACATAGAAAATCTTTATATATGTATATATTTATATATATACTAATAATTAAGAAAACAGTTTCATATGTTGAACTTAAGTGTTAAAATTATATTATTTCTCCTGTCATGTCCTGTGAGGACTGACCAGAAGTGACCTTGAGGCTCCAGAGAAAATAAAGTCAGTACTTTAGTGTAATCATCTAGACTGTTTACGTCTGTAGTGTAGACAGGGAATGTGCTTTATAGGAATGATGCTGCATCACTGGGAAACACATTATTTCTGTCAGTCATTATCTTTGGCCAAACCCTGAGCGCCTCGGCTCTGCAGGCATGGGAAACACCACAAGAAGAAAAATTAAGCCCTTTGATTTATAAACTCTGACACAAGTTAAAAAAAAAAAAAAAAAAAAAACCCTTTCCACAAAGTCAGAGAGGCCAGGAATGCCAAAGGCCGCACTACTTTTGTTTTATTGCCACTTGGGTTTGTTGTTGCCAAGTGACTGAGCCCCTCCTTCTATTCGGGTCACACATTCCTGAGCGACTTTCACCTCCAGTTTTATAAAACAGATAGTCCACCTACCGGGATGGGCCTGCATGGAGACACAACACTGAAGATGAAAAGAATGTTGCTTGTAGAAAAAAAAACTACTATAAAATTCATTTGTCTGGCACCACAGCGTCCCACTTTTTTTCCCCCAAAGTCAATTGTCTCACCAGTGTCTTAGAAGAGAACAAAGCCTCAGCCCTAGAGGGATCTCTTAAATACCACTAAAAATACTTGATACATTCTTTGATAAATCTGGTCCAAATAAACATATACTCAATGAAAATACATCTTTATGGAAATGCACTGGGTTGACACTGTGATAGGTGTAACCACGGATCTTTCTGCTCCAACAAAAAGCACTAGCATTTCCACAGAAAAGTGATTTGTCACTCAATACAGAAGTCTTATTTACTACTCTATTTCCCTGAGTTGGCTATGCTCAGGCTGCTTTTCTTTGAACTGCAATTACAGTGAGTGCTTCAAAACCAGCAATAAGGATCCCATCATTGGCAAACATACAGATAATCAAGTACAGCATTGAAGGCCTTTCAGAGGTGAGTGAAGATCGACTGATGTAGTACAGTCTTCTTTTCACCACTTCTTGGGTGTATTCTAAGGGTAATCAGTGCAGGCCAGACTGTGTATTACACCACTGAGTGCAGTCAGTGTGTGTGTGTGGTGCTAATAGTGCAGTTGTGTGTATGCTTTTTAACAGGAGGCCACACTTCTGTTAAAAATATTCTGGTTAAGTCTCACTTCCTCCTGTTGGTTCTACTTTGTGAGCCGTCATCTAGCACCTGTATGTGTGTGTGGTTACAGCAGACATTCAGCATTTGTATTGCATCTCAGACCAGATATCCCTCCCTGACATCAGTGGGTGTCACTGCTGCTCTCCTGATGCTCTCTCCAGGCCTCGGACCACCGCCTCGTTTGGACGCAGAGTGGACCGTCCTCCAGTCACGTGAGGATGTGGGTTTGGAGGACCGAACAGCAGATGAAGAGACGGGAGGTGCTGAGGACCGGGGTGCTTCAGACTGTCCGCTCGGCTCTATAACTGTATTGAGGACTAGAAAAAATAAAGCTGTTCATCAGTAATTGTTGCGTACAGAATTTCTAAATCATAAATCTGTGTTGTCTTGAAGTTACTAACCCTCGAGCTGCCACTGCACTCTTCTGAGCTCCTTCAAGATTGATGTGATTTCCTGAAAACAGATGAACACCTTAGCTCAAATACACAACTTTAATCCTTGCACGTTTGTCTTAGAATATGACACAAACACATCACTAACCTTGTTTGAAGTTTTGACAACAGGAAGATCGTTTTCAGAATTAAGCTTTGCTTCAATTTCCTCCCACATGTCCATCTTGTCCTGAAACAGTACCCTGTGTGGACATTTCAGTTCAGTGTTTGCTTGTGCTAAAAACTCTTCACTTTAGTTCACATGGTTAGGAGAATAAGTATTGTTTTTGGTTCTGTTTCTATGTTCCTTTGCTTGTTCACACTCTAGCAGCAAAACTATTGGTTAAATTCACATCAAATTTGGTGTAGACATTGCCAAAGACCCAGAATAGATGCGATTACATCTTTGTTTATAATGGGCACAATTTCTAAAGTCTATAAACACATTAATTTTGTTCAAATTTGGCACATATATAAAGGTAATTGATATGGCGACATCAACACACTCAGACATGATGACATCAGCTAGATCAATGCCAAAATAAGTTACAATATGTGCGAGAGTTTGTTGTGCCTGGCACCACCTGTTTCGTTTTGCATCCTGTTTCCTCTTGACAATAAGATAAACAATGCAATAGTCTTCACTAAACAAATAATGGTTGGAATCATCTGTAAGTATTTCCACAGTTTTATTTTCTACTTCAAAGTTTAAATGTGTGTCCTCTCTGACTCATTTCTATTACTTTAATATGATTACTGCCTCAGTGTGATCTGGTTATCAGCACAATTTAGTTTTTCACTGAAACTTAATGAATCATGACCATGATGAATGTTTGTTGTTGTTTTCCTTCACATCTTACTTTATTTTCTCAGTGAGCTCCTCAGTGTTTTCTCTAATGGCCATGATGATCTGAAACACTGGATTCAGCATCACATTGTCTTCAACGACCTTTGAAGAGAGGAAACAAAACAGTTTATGATAGTCTCCTTTTCCCTGAATCACAGAGGTCTTAAAAATGAGATGTAGTGGCATTGTCGTGTCACACCTTGTCTCTGCTCTGAGCCCGCTGCCGAAGTTTCTGTTCACGGTCACTCGAGTTCTGCTCAGGTTCCTTTGCAGCTGCAGAACCTGGTGGTGTTCTCTGGTAGTTTGATCCGGCCTCTGGAATATTCTGAACAAGCAGCAACACAATCTGGTTTTAGTGGGGTTTTTTTTTGTGGTTTTTATAGGTAATGTGACCATAAGTGACTGACTAGACTGACCGACTTGACACTAAAATGACTGGTCATTTTAGACCATGTTAAAAGCTCATGTTAGATTTAACCCAGGTGTATGGAAGAACACCATTGTATATAGGAAGCAAGTAGTGGATATATAGTCCATACATACTTCCTCTTTTTAGCAAAGACTACAGCTGGTAAAAATAAATATTTATTATTTAATTAATCAAATAAAGAAGATGTGGGGTGTTTGTGTATTTAATCAAGCAGTGTCAGTACAAACAAACAGTATGCACTATTAACTTTGTCCTGTTTAGGTCTGGTCTTCACTAACTATGAGTGAGAAAAAAAAAAGCTGCTGTCAGTCTAGTTAAACATCTATTCTATGCCAAAATTTGAAAAAAATTCTATTTGGACTTTTATCATCTACTAGTGTCTTTACTAGACAGCAAAAAAAAAAAAAAAGTTCAATTCTGTACCTGTTCATGATCAGTCACTGTGGAAGTGGGTGCTCCGCTCTCTGCTTCACTGTTCTGTGGATTACCATCACCTGCCACATCATGGATCTCTTTTGCCAGGATGGCTAGGTCTTTAGCCAGGTCTTGACTCAATCTGCCCCAGAGGAAACATGACATCAGAGTTTTTTCCTCTCCTTTTCCTATTTTCACTGCCAAATAAAACTAGATGCTAAGAAACAACCTAAAGGAGGCAAGAAATACACACTGTTCTAAAACACATGAACATTTATATGGCTGAGGTTCGGTCTCCCGTCTTACCGTGCAATCTCAGCACTGTGATTGGACCAGTTGTGGACGGTATCACCTTCATGGTTTTCGTCCTCTGAATCTCTAGACCGAGGCTTTGGAC
The DNA here is from genome assembly GCA_029822895.1 of Maxillicosta whitleyi. Classification (NCBI taxonomy): domain Eukaryota; kingdom Metazoa; phylum Chordata; class Actinopteri; order Perciformes; family Neosebastidae; genus Maxillicosta; species Maxillicosta whitleyi. The sequence goes on along the minus strand of JAPSES010000105.1, from coordinate 10,988,068 downwards.
GCAGTGCGACCACTGGTTGGGGTCGAGGTTGATTACGAGGGCCGTGAGAAGCTGAGGAAGGTTGGGAGCGTTTGTGTTTAGGAGTGCTCTGGTTGGTGTCATACTCCTCATCTGAGGTAGAAGTATAGTCAGAGCCTTTCTGTCGCCTCCTGGAGCCTTGGCACCGTGAATTGGTTTGAGTAAGGGAGGATGAAGATAGAGGAATCAGGAAAACCACAGTGAGAAGAGAAACACCATCAAAGGATAAAGTAAAGATATAGTCACTGAAAAGTCCCAGAACAGGATAGAAAAACTGCTGTGGAAGTCCTAATGTGTAAATGTTTCCGTCGATGATTGAATTTCAGATTGAAAAAGTTTTTCATAGTTGAATAAATACATGACTTCCACAGTTCCAGACAAGAGCCCCATTAAAGAAAACATTTAAGAGTACTCTAAAGGATAATATGTGAAGGACAGGTCTACTATTCTAATAGTCACAACAGCTATAATATAGCCACAGCACAACTGTACATAAAGGTGAGTTTCAGACATTATTGTTTGAATGTTAGTGAAAGTTGTTATTGAAAGTCCCCAGTCACTTCGTTCAGCTAGTTCTCTTCCCCTTAACTAGCCTACCGGTCAAAAGTTTTAGAATACCTCCATTTTCTCTAAAGGAAGGACCTGCACTTTTAAGACTTACAAAGGTCTGTTAATTTCATTTATTGCTTTTCTCTCAGTGTTATAATAGCAATATAGTACTTCCAGCTGAGCAGTGTTTTCTAAAAAATGCTCCAGAGGCTGCAGTAACAGTCTGTTCTACAATGTCCCACCTTGTTCTTTCCAGCAACCGTTTTAAAACACTAGTAAAAGAAGCCAACATTGGCCTCCTAAACTTTTCCCAATAGTTCAAATTGCATAAATTGTCAGTGAACACTAAAAAAAAAAAAAAAAATACATTCAAATTATTTGCAGGCAGGAAAAAGTATCTAGTATGGCTCCATCCTCCCCACTGTTTTCCAAATTGAAAATCTTAACTATATTTAATATTAACACATACAAATCTGCATCTTCATATAAAAAGCCATCCATCAGAGTCATGTATTAGACTACAAAAACAATTTCAACAAGACTTTTGCTTAAATTAAATTTTTCACTCGTATGTAAGCAGGTCATCTGCACCGACCACGATGTAATACCACTAGAAGACAATACACCGTCAAATATAAGGGGCAAGGGGACACTATTATGGAACAAACACCACAACCTAGCCAACAGCCCCTCCTCCATGGCTATGTTCAAAAAGAGACTATTGTCAAAATTGACAGAACAGCTTTGTTAATTTGCCTTCACTGCTGCAAAAAGGCTGATTTGATCACTGAACAGGAAACCTAAATAAACTTTTTTTGGCATTTAAAAATTGTAGTAAAAATAAATAAATAATAATAAAAAAAAAAAACAGCCATCAGAGCCCATTAATAGATTTCTGCAGTAATGGAAGTATATGATACATTGGGGGGGAAAAAATAACTCTAAAACATACTGACCGGTAGTGTGTGAATAAATGCTGTACAAGTTCAGAACCCAGGTATGATTGTTGACACATTAAATATACTAAAGCCTATTCAAGGATCAAACCAATTCACCATGGCAGATGGTTGATAGGTCGGATGATCTCAGTTCACATTCAGTTTAATGTTGCATAAAAGTCGTTTATCTTTATTATACTCACTTGCTGTGCTACTGGCATATTTGGCACTACTGGAACGTCCACGACTGACAGGGGCCTTAGTAAGTGCTGCTTTCTGTGGTCTTTCAGCCGGCTTCGGTCCTGGTCCAGAGGCCCTGCGAACAGAGCTGCCGCTGCCGTCTGTGCTGCGATTGGAGAATCCTGTGGTCCTGCCTGTCCACTGTGGGGTGGAAGAGGCTTCAGTGTCACTTGGTGTGTTGAAAGAACTGGTCCGCTTACGTGGCATTGCCAACATATCCAGTCTGGAGAGTTTCTTGGTTTCCTGGGGTGGCTTCACTGGGGGGTTGCCTGCCTCCTGCGACAGCCTGTCTGTCTCTGTGCCCTCGTTGTCAGACTCTCCAAGTCGAGCTCTTCGGAGCATTGATGCCCTGGTGGGTCTTGGAGCACACAAGCTGTTAGTGCGACCTAAGGCCACTTTAGAGTTTTTGGCATCGTCCCTCTGAAGCGGCACTGTGTATTTCTTGCTTACGTGTTTTACGTTTGATTCTTGATCAGTAAATGGTATACTGGAGCCCTGAGGGTCATCACTTAGATCAGTGGAGCCACATTTCCCTGAACTACGTCGAAGTCCTACTGGTCTTTTGAAAGTCTCGGTCTTATGGGTTCTGTCTACTCCCTGATTAAATCGCTTTTCTGTCACACGTTCAGATGCAGAGGATTGGTTATTAGAGTCCTGACTAGCTGTACTCATTGAAGACTTCTCCCTGTGAAAGCCACTATTCGAAGGTTTTGCAGTCACTGTGTTTTGCTTGGTCCTATTGCTGTGTTGACTGACTGTGCTGGAGGTGTCCACATCAGATTCCCCAGAAAGAGAGTCCATTACCGGAGATGGAGTGGGTACAGTTTGTGCTGCTTGGAGCTTGGCCTCCAGAGCAACCAGTACATCTTCAGTGTCTCTGAGATAAGAGCGAGTGTCCTGACTGCAAGACCTTGGGAATGAGTCTGGTTCTGGGCTCCTCTGTATGGGCTGGCTGGAGATGTTGGGTAATCTGGCATTGCTGGGCCGATCCTTGGTGAAGCTCTCCTGTCTGACCAGAGAAGTTACTCCACCCTCCCTAGTCTCGGGACTCTGAGTTCTCAGGACAGGTGCTGACCCACTGTGCTTAACATTTCCAGAGTCTTGGCTACTTCTACGTTTGGTCAAAGTGGCTGTTGAGAAAGTTTTGGCTACTTGTTTTCTCTCCATCTTTGGAGTGATTGGTTTTGAACCGCTCTCTTCCGATTTAGACACAGTGTCATCGGACCCAATGTAGAATGATGTGGACTTGACAGACATTGTGGGTTTATCCTCTTTTTTCCTTTCTTCTGTGTCTGACAGAGGTCTCCTTCTCCTAACTATGATCGAGCCATCATCTGACTTACTGGCGTCACTCAGGCTGTCAGGTTCCACATCGTCCTGTACTGATAATCTGTGAAGGCTGGCCTGAGATCTGGGGGAAACCAAGCTACTCTCGTCCACATCAAATGTTGAATGCAGGTCATAATGAACATGAATACTGGGAGTCGGAATGTCATTCTTCTGCCTTGGTGGTACCTTAGACAGGATGGTTTGGACCCCTGAAATTTTGGTGTCTGCGCTGTCACAGTCCTGGTTGAGTGCAGCCTTGTGCCTGTCTGGTCCTTGTGCTGAAGTGAAGCAGTTTTAATGTGTGTTAACAAACATATACTAAAACTAAATATCATTCATATTCATCAGGGTGTCTCATTATCATTTCAAATAGACTCATGTCTCGTCAGGTGGCTTACCCCCTCCTGAAAGCTCCATCTGGGTAGAGGTGTCAAAGTGGCTAGACGAAGGGCCAGATTCTGTATAGCTGTCTGCCAAACTGGCCCAGCAGGACATCCACTTAGGAGCCCCCGGTAAGACTGAACCTGCAGCCTGAACCTGCACAACAAAAGATATAACTCTTTCAGTATCCTTAAAAAAGATAATATTAAAGACTTAAAAATGAAGCCCAGATCAGCTGATAATTACAATATTACATCAGTAGGACATAAAACACAATGTGACACAGAAACCATCACACATTAATTTGCTTCACAAGTTAGTACGTAGTACAAGTGATTATGTTTCCTTAAATTTGGTTAGAGGAAAATAGAAAAACCCAGAACCTGTGAGGAAAGAAGAGGCAAATTACAAAAATCAAAATCAAAAGTGAGATGCACCAAAAAAAGAGAGAAGATACCAAAAAGGCAAATCAAGAATATAATGCATGCCAATTGGTGCATTTTTATGGCTTACTAAACCAACACAAAGATTCATCGTCTTTATTGCTTGTGTTCACATTAGTGTTCATTGCATTAATTTACTAGTCCTACCCTGAGCAGGTAGGTTTACCTTCACCACCCTCTGTCCCTGTCCTGTCCTCACCTCCCCACAGCTACTCTGTCTATGCTGCTCCCTGTCCTCAACAATAACAGGCCTAAATGTGGCTGATGTTTCTGCTTCACTCTGGTTGGTTCTCTCTGGGCTGTCAACCACACCAAACACCTGTCAGGAACAGAGCATTGCAAGTAGATGAGTGGAGGAATAAGATCACTGGCAGTGCCAAAGGCCATGGCTCATTATGAGTGGGACAAAAAGATGCTCAACAACAAAGCCAATGTACACATTTTTCTGCAGAACAAAGGTGGACTTACCTGGTCTATCTTGCTCCGAGCCTCCTCCAGCTCCTTATCTTGAACATCTGCTTCAATAGTGTAGGTTCCTGCATCACTTAAACTGTCGTCTTCTTCATTTCTGGGGCCAACCTGTGGGCCCTTGATTTCCATTTTGTCAGATGCTAGTGACGTGACTGAAGCCTTGAGGGGAACAGGTTTGTGGATAGGAGAGGAAGTCTGTGGCTTGTAGGGAGTATTTGGCAGAGACACTGCTGCTGTTTCAGCTCCAGTGGAACTGGATGCCTTTTTCTCCTCAGAAGAAGACCCCTGCTTTGCTTGTTTGAGCAATTCAGCAGTAAATTCCTGGGCAAGTTTGGATTTACGTCCAACACTGCTAAATGGTCTTACAGAAACAGATGATGTAGATCGAGAGGAGAAGCTGTTGCTGATTCGGTCCTCTACCTTCTCCCTTCTCAGAGAGCCAGCTCTCTGGTGACTTGTGGAAGCAGGACCCTTCAGGGGGACAGTGTATCGCTGGGTTGGGGGAGTAAGGGAGGCAGGAGAGGTGGAATGTCTCTCCTCAGTTGGGCTTGTAGTCTTCCTTGACTTGTCCACTTGTGGCCTTTGTCCTGGGAGCTCAGGCTGTGTACTGTTGGTGGTGAAGGATTGAGAACGCTTCTTTCTTGCGTTTTCATCAAAAAATTCAATAACAAAAGCTTGGTGAGGCTCGGCCTTGCTAAGTGAAGAAAGTGACTGAGACGCTGGTGGAGAATTTGGCAAAGGCTCCTCTGTGGTAGGAGATGCAATACGTTGAGGAGGGGAGTTTCTCAGTGGTTGTGGAGAATCCCGGGGCCTAGGCTGAGGTTCTGAGTTAATAAACTCATTTCCATTGATCCTTCCTGAATCACTGTGAGTGCCATCTTCCCAATGGTTTGCTAAGAAATGAATAACAACAAGTTAGTCTACTTAAATGTATGCCATTCTCACCAGTAATGACTGAAAAAAAAAAAAAAAAAATTTATATATATATATATATATATA
>JAPSES010000105.1:10969396-10982600 GCA_029822895.1 Maxillicosta whitleyi | reverse complement strand
AAAAAAAAAAAAAAAAAAATGTATATATATATATATATATATATATATATATACACACATTTAAAATATATTTTCATCACAACTACAATATGAAGATACATGATAAACATTGTACAAACTCGATCTTTAAAAATTATTTGACTTGCATATATAATGTATTCACACTGAGTATATGCACATGTGACTTATCAAATGGAGTCCTCTATACATCACCATGCACTTTCAACATTTGACCAAACGGATAACACTCAGCTATACTCATCTAACTTGTTGTCAACTTGGTGGTTATTCCAAGGAAAGTTTGTTTATCAGTGATGTTTATTGTGACTGATCGCATTACTGAGTGATTTACTCCTCTTGTGCAGGCATTCTTGTTAAAGGCACAGCTGCTAAACTTAAAAAGAAGGTACAGTAACTTACTCTTTGTGCTTTTGTGCATTGATGGATCACTGTTTGTGCTGTACATGTCTTCAGTCCGAGACCTCCTCCTCATCATGCTAGCATTGCTTTGGACCAGCCAATCAGCAACTTTACTTTCTGCTGACATCACCTCAGTCGGTGTGGTAGCAATATCAGAGGATGATAGCCTTCTCTGCTGGCGGAATGAAAACTTTGTAATGTGGTCCTTGATCTTCATTTTGCCTGGTGTGCACTCATCAAATTCAATAGTGAAGGATGCATGGCTTTGGACCACAGGAGGTGTGGGGGTGGAGGGGACACACTCTGAAGAATTTGGGGTGTCCTTTGTTGGAACTTCATAAACTTGTGGCTCGGGTTTCTTGGCAGGTCGTTGCTGGAACTCCTTTGTTGGGATCTCAAAGTAGCTGGGTTCTCGGCGGTAGGAGAAAATGGACTTGGCCTGGCTGTCAGACAGAGAACCGTTGACCTCATATCTGGAGGACTCTTTGGCAGACTCTGTAAGCAATGAAAAATTATAGGGTAACAGTAAATACACAGACACAGCACGCATCAATGAGTTTCACACATAATCCACTTAGCACTTTAGTACCAGAGAGAAGATACTGGTTTGTTATTAATAATAAAACTGTGCAATGCTGTTTTTGCATCATTCATATCCAAATCATTTTAAGAACATTCCATTGTCATCACAGATAAAATGTAATGATTCTAAAGTTTGACTGCGATGTCACGGTCACACAAAGATTCCAACAGTAAAAATGAGAAAACAAAATCAGCTTATGGGTGTTTGGATTCCAGCTGAATGTTGCCAAACATCACTTCTGGAGCTGAGAGTCCAGTGAAGGGTAGTTGAGCAGGAATAATCTGTTTCAGCCTGGGCAACATGAGCCAAACAATCAGCTATCTGCCTCCTTCGCTGCCATCACCCCCACCCTCCTGCAGCAGCTTAGAGGGTAATAATCCATCACGAGGCAGACAGGCACTGCCCAATGGCCTGGCATGGTATGGTATGGTCTGGCTAACAGTCCCCGACTAGCAGCCAGAGACCTGCTTCTGGCTTAACACCATCCATCTCTCAGTGACCCACAAAGGGCGGCACATAGCAATGCCACAGAAAAGCATGTCATAACAAATCAGGATCCAATTTGCTGATGTGAGGCTATCCAATATAATTTAATTACAAAGAACAGAGCAGGTTTAAACTCTGTTAGATAGTACATACACTGAAGTATGAATACAAGAAATGTGTGTTGACCTGATGACTCCTGTCCTTGCTGCTTTCCTCTGCTCTGTTTTTTGTTCGCTGGGTCCTCATCTTCCCCCCACCACGATGGCTGGCCGTACAGTGGAGTAGGCTTGGATATCGGTGAATCTGTTGGAGCTAACAGGCAAATGCACAAGCAAAGGCAGATACACAATATTAGGCACATGAATACGGAGAGGAAACGGCTGAAGAATGAGCAGAAAGGACCAAATTTTTACAGCCTGTTGTGTTTATATACGAGTTGGTTTATATAAGATATCCGATTAAACAATGTTGCGTCTAGGCTTGCTGTTTCAGTAACAATGTGTTGCACAACAGGAGTTCAGAGTATTATAATGTTAGAAGAATGTTATAGGCTGACCTCTTATATTCCCATGGGAGTCATAGAGAGTCAAAGAGGGTTGGATGGTGATACAAGCTGAATCAGATCACGCAAGTCACCCAAACATAATCCTTCCTGTATGAGACGAGACAATGCTAATCCTAATCTTCAAAAAAACATAGGATATAGGATAACCACTGCCTCTTTACGCAGCGATTATATCTAGTTACTTGTGCTCTGCAGAATAACAATTCACTACACACAGTATACATGTTCAGCCAGGGGAGTAAGAGGTTATTTCCTTGATGCCATCACCAAATTGGTGTTTATCTGCTGCTTTGCAAGTTGAGAGGCAGGCCAACCTACATAGCACTAATCAGATAATCTGGATGCCAGTTGCTGGCATGATAGATAGCCCAAACAAACCCCCAGGATTTTAATGTGGAGGCTACACAATCCTAAACATCACAGCACTTCGACACTGTTGCCTAGGACACAAATAATAATACACCAACACAGTGAAGGAGAGGCAAAGTGACATGTTACCAGTTCCTTTCCCATTACACAATGTCCTGCTTTTAGCTAAAGAAAACACGGGGTGTGTGTCACAGATAAAGCAGGCTAAGAAAGTCACTAATTATATTTGCTGTACAATATCATAATATTATATTATTATCAGCACAGACAACCAAAAGAAAACAACAAAGTAAATTAAAAAACATAAAAAATAGTACAGAAGGATTTCACCATAAAGAATTAAAGATGAACAAAGCTTATTCAGACCAACTAAATAAAACAATAATGAAATCTGCAATTACTACTACTACTACTACTACTACTACTACTAGTCTATCTTCCCATAATATATGATGCAGATCGCTCAATATTGTGTTAATGTATCTGTGTAAAAGTACCACTAACTATTAATTCCATATACTTGTGGTGACCCAAAGTTATGTCTGAATAATGTAGTCATACACTGTACAAGCTAAGTGTCCTGCCCTGCAGACAGCTGGAGGATTGGACACAATCCACATCCTGTACAGCTGCAGGGGAAAACAAGTATGAGCAGACACGAAAAGATATAGCCGGCTCTGAACAGCACTGAAGTCAGAAACAGAACTGTACAAAAGTCTATAGTTATTTTATATAATTAAAACAGATTGTGCATGAAAGCACAGTCTTGTGTGTGGAATAGCGAAAAGATAGTAGCAGCCAACCTTTCAACAGGCCTTTCATGACACCAAATACTATTCTTTTGTTTTGTTCTTTTTAAATGTTTAAGATGGGATCAAAATATAGCAATCTGCCAGAAAACTTTAACACAACCAAATCAGTGTACATTTGTGTCTCATGTGAAAGTTCATTTTCTGTAACATATTATGAAATACTACGCTTATCTTTTTGTGGTGGGACATTTAGTGAGACAGTGGGAACTACAGTGGTTTATCATAGTGGCAGACTGGCTGAAAATACACAAGGCAAGACTATAGTCACATGACCACTTTTGGTTTGGGTGAGCTGTGAGTTTGTAGTCACAGGTTCCCTTATAGCTGCAGGAGATGCATGCCCATCCTACCAGTGGCCTTTTTAACATTCATGTTGAGTTCAATGAAATGTCTGTATGCAACTCTGAAGGGAAAAAAAAAACCCCAGCCGTGTCAGAATCCTATTTTAAGCACTAGTTGTAGTTTTCCATGGAGACTCACAGGGGTGATTATGGAGCCAAAGCATGAGAATTGCTAAATCAACAACAGCTGGAATAGGTTTTGTCTGTGTGAATTAACTTCATTCACAAAGTTCCTCAGCTGAGCATACAGTTCTCTGATTGTTCCACTGCTACCTGATCCACACTGTAAAACAGGAATGACTTAATGGTGTGAAAAGTTGGTAAGAGCAAATCAAATCACAGACAATCCAATACTATATGAATTGAAAGAAGTGCCAGCTTAACATGAAAATGTACTTGCCTTTTTAATTTTCAGAGCCAAAATCATGATAAACCATTGACTTGCTTTGCAACACCCCACCTCGTGACAGAAACGAACCATGGCCACCAGAGATAAGACTGCTTGACCTTAACTCTTCACCCCTCAGTCTGCCAGGGAAGCCCTGTCTCATGTACACTTATCCTGCCAACTTGGAAATGTCAAGATCTATTTCTTTACAGACACCAAAGGATTGAAGCTTCAGGCTCTCGGCTCACATGGCAGCCTAATCACACACTAATGGAGCTCTTAATAAAAGACTCCACAGCAACCTTATCAAGGGATTGACAACCAAAGTCAAGTGGCACATGTATATGCAAAGACTTCCTCTTCCTGGTATGTGTGGATACGGTATTCAAATCTGCTTTAGTTACACCAGCTTTTCTCAGGAAAGGAGAAAAATTAACCTGTTATCAGAAAAGCTGCCATCTGCACACCAGTATCTGCTTTAGGTCAGCATGTCTGAACATACAGACAACACAGACTATTTACCTGTGAGTGATTGGGCTCTTCTCTCAGCCTTGTCTTGCAGCTTAACTTTTGAGAAAAAGTCTTTGCTCTTCTCTGGGCTCTGGAGTAGCTGTTTTTCCTTCGCCTTGGCCTCCAGGGCTTTTATACTAAGCTGTAATTGGCTGGTGTACTTTTCATGCTACACACAGAGACAGGAGGGAAGCAGGATGTGAGAAAATGCCTGCCAGTGCAGATGTTTTTGTAGTAGTGATTATAAGAGTAACTGATAATGGACATAGTTGCAGCTTCAGTCATTTATACATCATCTACAGCAAGAAAACTCTTCAAAGAGGCCAGTGAAAAAAGCTCAAAATGTTGATATTACTTACTTTAAGAGCTTCCTCTGGAACCTTGTGTTGATTCTTCTCCAGAATATAAACATGAGCATGTGCAAGGAGAGTTAAAGTACACAACTGAATACCTATTTTTGCTGGCAAGAAATCACCAGACTACGACTGGTATCTAAACCCTCTTTTAAAAACGTTTGCCGTCTCTCAACTCTAGTAGTCTTTACTCGCTAACCAAGTAGGTCACCACTGTCCTCTCCTTATGTGAAGGAAATCAGATAAGCAGACCTAAGGCCATTGAAACAGTTCATATCTTCCCTACCACACTTCTTGTAACATGCAACATCAGAAGCCACCTACCATGTGGTAAGTTCTGTTAAATTTCTAAATGTCTGCATTCTCTAAACAGCTTCGCTGTCAGTTATCTAACTTACATTTCACCATTCATGAAGGGTCAAAGGGTGCAGGAGATTTTCTGTTCACAGTTGACCATAATCTAAAACCCCTGACTGAAAACCACGGGGGATTAACATACCGATGGAGTATAAGGCCACAGAGGAAAATGGAAAAATATTAGAGGGAAAAAAAAAACTAACTGAAACAGCTTTCTACCGCAGCATCATTTTGGTGTGAGCCACTAATCACCAGCCTAAATTGTTCCAACTGAGCAGGAAACTTAACCCAATGACAAATCAATACAAAGTGAGGAAATGTTAGATGAAGAACATAAAGGATATCATAACCGAAGCGAATAACATCTGAAAGCTTGAGAGTGATGTAGGTTTGGTCTGGGATTCTGAGGTCATTCACAAATGTCTGCAAAAGAGAGAAAGATAGCATAAAGCTGGTATCATTATCACTTTTCATTTATTAAATAAATGCATTCTTACAACAGGTGACACAGTCTTATTCATCTAATTCCTTCTGTTTGCACTCAGAGGGACTGTAGAAAGTGTTAAGGTGCTTTGTAACTGGCCCTTTTCCCACTGAAAGTTAATCCACTAGTACGAGATTATGTTGTTACGCAACATCTCAGCTTTTGTTCATTGCTTAAAGACCAGGTGGGCATGGAGTGTAGGGAGAGAGAATGCACACCTATTCACGTGCACATTAGGTGTTGAATAATTACATGAGCCTGTGATGTGTCAAAGACAATTTTCTGAATGTACCCCCACATCAGTAATGTAAACAAAGTTAATGCTGGGAATCTGGTAAAAAAAAAGATCATAGATAACCTGACTAATGCAGATAATTGGGAAGAAAAAGAGATATGTTAGCTTTCTGTTACAGGTCCTTGCACCGTTCTGCTCTGATTAGTCTGACTGCTGAAACCAAAGCAAAAAACCCAGTCTGTGCGAGAACAATGAACAGTTTCTCCCACTGCTCAACTGTGAATTTCACTGGGATAATGGTGCAGTGAAGTGGCAACAGAGCAGTAAGGGGAGAGTGAGGGGCAGAGAATGGGAAGAAAAAAGGGGTCCGGGCCAGCAGGAAAATCCAGTCTCCTGACTACCACTGTTCTACTCACCGTCCTGGTTTCTGGCACACAAAAGAGGAATGTATTTTGGGAATTGTTATGCTCTTGAGAGTAGAGCCTTGAGGGAGCTCAGAGGAAGGCTCCTTTATCATTCGCTGGTTTCCTGACACAAGAGATGGACTAACTCACCCCATTCAGGCTTCCCAGGTCCTTTACCATGTGTTCATCTGTGTTTGGGTCATAGTTGATCACAGCGTGTTGTTTGTCCACACTACGTGACTGCATGGAGACAGAAGAGAGCCCTTATGAACATTTGGCATATGATAATCCACAAAATATTTATATATCCAAGCTGAGGGATGGCTTGTTTTCACTGCCCATGCACACTAAGGAAAGAATGCTTACTTCTAAATATGGCTTCATCGATTAAATGCAAGTTAAGCAAGTGACTCACACTGACTCACTTTCCCTACTCTGTTCATTAGGCACTCTGGACTCTTCATCACAAAAATCCCAGAGATTGAAAGCGACTGCCAAACTCATTTGCAAAATTAATGCTGTCCTTCACTGGACAAATAACAGACCTGTCATAAATGTTTCCACACGCTGGGATGAACAGGTTTCAGTGGCTATGTGCACAGCCTGGTCGACTTTCAAATAACTTCTCATAAACATTCTACTGCCATTAGCGCTGGTTTTTATCAATCAGTTCCTCTCCTTGATTAAGTTAACCATGCAGCAATACTGACAACTCTGCATTCTTAACCTGGTGGTCCTTTACAGCTCGACAACTCACTTCACTTTGCCCCCCTTATCAGACAGAAAATGTTAGCTCTGGCAGAAGAAAGCTGCTGAACTCAAGACTCAACATGATGATCACACAGAGGCAGACAGTGAAAAAAAAAACACCAGTTTGTCATGGAAAGTCCAGCTGTTTGAGGCAAGGCCCTCAGTTATGACACTTGAGCACAGTTACATGCAATCTCTGTTTCAGGCCAAGCAGGATTCTCCTCATGTTACAAACATTCATCTGTGGTTACAATGGGTAGTGAAGGCAAAAAATGCATTAAGCTGTCCCTGAGAGTAAAGGGAAAAAAAATAAATTAAAGACTGTGAAGAAGAAAGTACCCATGCACCAGTCAGGAAGCATACCCAAGCATTTAAGCAATAGTCTGTACAATTTCTGACTGGGAGAACTGAGGTTTCTCCTGGATGTGGCTACGCCTAAATGTGGATATGAAAAACTTTTTATTTTAACCAACATCTGTGGTTGGCAAGGCTTTTCTGAGTGTAACTGCCTAAGAAAAGCATAAACAAGGAATTATGAAGCAACATTGCTAATCTAAATACACTGAGGAGAAAATTATGGGGAAAGTATTATACAATGTCCACAAGAATACTGATTATAGCAGGCAGTGCATGGAAAAACAACGCCGTGGAATGCTTTAGTTGTGTTTTAGTCATTGTGTAAAAAGCTGCAGGGGCAACATTGAATGAAAGCACCGTCACCAGGTTACACATTCACAAACGTGTACACGCCTGAACACAGCAGGATGGTGTTTCACATTTATATAGCCAGCTGACCCATCAAATGTCACCAAAGAGTAATATCTGCTCAGCATATTTTCACACATTACAGTGAAGACCAGATCCGGCTCATGGAACACATTGCTTGTGTTTGCTGTGTAAACATCTCTCCAATGTCTCCACAGGAGAATTCGTGCGCCCCCTTCAATGTTCTGTCTTAAGTCACACACCTGTAGCATTAGCTCACAATCATCCCGGCCAACAAAGATCATCTCCCGTGGCAACCGGTGGCGTGTGCCGGAGCTGCTAACCAGGAACCATGATGTCACACTCATGTTGGAGCTGCGAGTCAAGGTCTTCTTAGCATCCTAGGGAAAGAGAATTTCAGCTATAAATATATTTCACTGCTATAATTTTGTATTTATTTGTTCCATTTTGTTTTAGTCAGCATGTAAGTAGATTTCGTTGTGTGCTTAATTTGTTGATTTGACCAGTCTAGGTTTAGTTTTTAGATCTTTCTTTTGGAGGATGAAAGAATGTATTGCATTAAAATCACTATTAAAGAGCCCTATATTGTATAAAATCATTGTATACCTGCACACTACAGAAAAATGAAAGAAAAAAATTAACTGACGTTACTTTTACTTTGCTTTGTTTTTATATTATTCTATTTCAATCCATGACATCCTCCCCTGCTAGTTTTACATGAAGGCTTAGTTTTTGTTCACTACTATAACCCTGTGTTATGTTAGACATTCCCTCACAACCCAAGAAACCTAATTATATGGGGTGGTATTCAAAAGGCATGATCAAAATTCAATACTCGTCCTGTTGCTAAACAATGTCGACTGCTGAAAAGTATGCTTTAGTGTGCAGATTGCTGTAGGGAAGTCATTCATTGTGTCATCTACGTTAGACCTGTTTATCCTACCACCAGTCTGGCCATGTTACTACAGATACAGCGACACAAGCACTGTTGGAACTGAATTGGGTGTTCTGTTGTTGAGTCACACAGGTAAGGCACAGAAAGGTGACGAGATGTCACGTCAGAATAATAATAAAAAAAAAAAAAAAAAAAAAAAAAAATAGGCTGACATAAAATCCATAATAAACAACGCAAGTGTAATCAAACATGCTGAGAAACCTGTTGAAAAGTGTTAGCTAACAACTTAAAGCACTGTTTAACTTTACTTCCTGTAACCTTGGCTAACTGAACTCTGTCCCACTAATAGTAGACTTAAACCTGTTTTTTTTTTTTTTTTTTATCTTTAGCATTAACTTGTTTACTTTGTAGCACGAAGTAGTTTTAAAGCAGATGAGACCGCTGCATAGTGAGGTTGTTTAGCTAACGACATTGAGCTAAACCGAAACAGGTTTTTTCCAAACGTTTTTCTCCAAACAAGGACGTACCTTTATCGCTTTCTCCGTTTTACTCCTGAGTAAAGCCAGTGTTTAACGTCCTACAACAAGTGAAATTCGACGACCGACATGTAAAAGCACCAGGTAACAGCGGACAGGTAAATTGCGATCACACCCTCCGCTTCCTCTGGGAATGACAACCAGGCGAAACTCTCCTCCGACGCCTGTTGTCCCCGAGGACGAGCTGACGTACGTACGGTTGACAAGTCCAGTCAAACGCATTACGACCTGACCAGAGAGAAGGAGAAGAAGAAGAGGTCTCACTCTGTCACTTTTCCACGCGCACAGGCAGCGTCATACAGACCCGCCCTGTAAATGTTCAGTGTTTGGAAAAGTTAGTGTCAGAAAAAGAGCACTTAATTTCACTATTATTGTAACTTTTAAACACCAAGAAAAAAAAAAAAATCACTAAACGACGATAAATGATATGAGTACCAAATGTAAATAATATAGTAGTAAACAAAATAAATCAGAATATTTTATAAGTAATATCAAACGTTATACATATATTCTCATTCTTATTCTTACTATTAATACTACACTATTACTTGGTGTATTATTTACTATGTTATTTCATTTTGTTTGTCAATATAGTTGTTAATAATCTACTGTAAAGCAGACATATAAAACTCCCTGTACAATGCTTTACAAATGCTTTTTGGTTTCAGATAGTATTTTTTTTTTGTCTTCATTTAATAGTTGGATATCACATAAACATGCCACAATGTATAAAATATAATGTTTTAATGTCTCCTTTTATTTTAATCAATTTTATATTTTATGAAAACACTGTTTCATTTTGTTTGTCTACATATCTACAGTATGATCCACGAGTTGCATGCTTCCCTGCACAAACGTTTTATATAAATATATGCAATAAGAATCAAAACATGATGAGAGGATAGAGTTTTCCCGTTAGGTAATTCATCATCTTTGAAGACGATCTTCGGCTGTCTTCGTAGGCCTATCGGACTTTGTTTATCTTGGATTTACCTCAGGTACGTTCAGCGTGACAGAAGTGAAAAGTTCTACAGTTTAACGGAGAGGAAATTATTATGTTTTACTCAGCAAAATAGGCCACTCATAACTAAATAAATAGATGTGTCCGGAGATTAAAAAAAAAAAAATAAATAATAAAATAATAATAATAATAATAATAATAATAATAATAATAATAATATAGAGTTTTAAGTTGTGAGAAATGCTTGCAAATGTGCAAACTGAATGAATAGTTGAATTCAATTTAAAGTTCTCTGTGTCATAGTCTCTGAAAACAGGTCAAAACCTCTGGAGTTGTCTGTTGTCCAACTTTTTCCAATTGTTTTTATTTTAATTCATAGGCATATTAACCCAGTAGATGGCGCTGTAGTCTCAAATTACACAAAAAATATTTTTCTTTCTTTCTTTCTTTCTTTCTTTCTTTCTTTCTTTCTAAGTCACTGTCAGGCCAAACGTCTAATCATCATATATATACCCTTCATTACAAAAATGTTACATAGTTTCCTAGGTACTAGATGAATGCAGTACATTTCTATCTGTCTCAATAATGAGTGGATGTTACTATGTAACTAAACCAGGGGTGAAGTGTATTTACCTTTCACTTCTCTCCTGCTATTAGTGTTAACAGGGGTCTTGTAATCGACAGGTTGAACCTGTTTCTATGTGCTGTGACCTCTGTTACACTGAAACTCTCCAACCCCAAATAATAGACTAGTTCCTCTGGTCTGTGCTTAAAAAAGAAAATATCAAATACATCCTCCAGATTTCACTCTCAATATCTTTAAGACTTTATTATGAACTCACTGAAATACTAAATTTTCAACCATAGAGTATTCTTGACTATTATGTTCTACCTCATGTCGGTTGGCATAACAACGGTCTCCTTCCTCTTGCCATAAAACATCTGAGCAGCACTTGCTAAAAAGTAAACACATGCAATAAAACAACTGTCATAAGGTCATAAACTGATAACAATCCCTCATATTCACTATTTACAGCTTCAAAATGCATTTAAAATCTTTCTGAATCACTGTATAGTGTTACAAAAAACATACTTCTTGACCTCACATGGGATTGGCCTCATATATATATGTTTGTGGGAAAAAATAGTCACTTGCCTGATAAAGGCTAAATATAAGTCAAATTTCTTGATAATTTCTTTTATTCTTGTGATTTTTACTGATTCAGTTAAAATAATTGATATGGGATGTTTTACTTTACCCAGATTCCCTTTATCGCTCACCTAATCAAGTTTATTAACAGCACATAGTTGGACATTTACTGATACATTGGAGGATACTATATTTTGATATTTTGCCTCTAGTACAAAGAGCAGGGGAGCTTCTAGTGTGTGTGAGTGACATGTTCTTTACACAGCACAGCTCTACATTACCCAGGGGAGGCCTGTGGCGGAGCTGCAGCCCCAGAGCAGTGTGCTTTGGGCAGTGCAGCTGGAGTCAGGTGAGGGATGGTTGTCAGGTGAGCGCCACACTGGGCCAAACCTCAGTCTCACTGTGCGATGTTTGTGCATTGCAGCTGGCCAAAGACAGACTGTGAGCCCTGGCTGTCAACATCTGCTCCAGAGACTGTACCATCTGCCCAGGGCCCAGGGGGAGCATCTCTACTGTCTCAGACCAGCTGCAGAGCCACATACATGGACCTGAGCAGTCCTGCGGAGGCAGAGAACATGGCCAAGCCACAGTCAGACCCGCTGAGTGTTGGAACATTTGTCTCACACATTTAACTGTGTTTTATCTGTGGGGTATGATCACAGTGAGGTTTAGTCTGTTGCTTGATATTCATTTACAGTTCAAGGCAGGGTTAGTGGTGAAGGTAGTCTGATGATTAATCCCTGGCACATTAAATTGATATTTTCTTACATGTTGAATCTCATTTTCTAAAAGAAAGACTGAAAATCCCCATAAACATGTGAGAATTTGCTATGACTAGAGGGTATGGAACAGAGTATCAATTTGGAAGTTAAAAAGAAGGGCAAAATTTTACAGAAAAAGATGACACAACACTGTTATTGTTAAGACATTTTATTTCATCAGTTTGAAAGAAACAAGTAAAAACAGTGTACAAAGTTTATATTATTTGTTTACTAAAGCTGGTGTCCTCAGTCTCAGGAATATGGCAGGGTGGGTACAAAAAAAGTTGGAATAAAAAATAAAAAGTATAAAATGAATTTCCCTATTCTCAGAAGGTGACAGCAAAGGTGAATGTGCATAGGAATAAGTAACAATCAGATTCAAAAACTGGACAAAGGCTTGCAAACAATTGAAGTAAAACAATATAATAAAAACCATTACATTCAATAACGTATGATGCACTTCTGAAAAATGATTATCTGTCATCTCAAAAACACTGAAGGGTTTTGGAAACCGATGAGTATAATAGTACACTTTAAAAATAGGAGTTTCAGTTCCCAAGAGCCTTGGTTCAGCCTCAGCCATCTGTAAAAATGGGGGAATCATTTAAAACGCACTTCTCACTTTACTTGTATCCACAACATTTAAATTTACATTATAAAAGAAGCTAATTTAGTCTTCACCAACCATAAGTACAAATACAAGTCCAAATACAATCATTTTGGGGCAGCAAAGTGCATATCATTGGCACAGTAAAAGTCATTTTAGTCAATGCTGGTTTCATAAATAACTCAGAAGCTCATGAAGGGACACACGTCCCCTAAAGCAAAAAAAAAAAAAAGAGAGAAATAATAATAATAATCCAAAGATGACTGTGTACTTTCCCCTGAAGCCCAGTTTGTTTACAAAGTATTCCTAAAGATGTGTATTATGTTAAAGTGACCTCATTGAGGCTGCAGTGAATGCATTGGGTGGAAAACGCCCAATACTGTACATGGAGGAAAAACCCAGAGGAGAAAAAGGCTTCTGACAGGTCACTGAGGAGTCTGATCAGAAGGAAACCCGGAGATGTTTGCAGGACAGCATTGAGATAGGAAGGCATCAGGAAATATAAGCACTT
>JAPSES010000105.1:10941526-10969353 GCA_029822895.1 Maxillicosta whitleyi | reverse complement strand
ATGGGCGAAAGGGGGGGGTCTCTTAGTGCCTCTGATGTGCAAACAGTTACAAATGAAATCCACTGTAAGCCAGCTTTTACCTTAATGATTAATCACTCTGTATTCTTTGCATGTCTGCTTTTCCTCACATCAGACTGTATTGCACAATTGATTCATTAGACTCATCATGGTGTGGCATGATAATTTAACAGACAGATTGGTGTCAGATTTGCATCAGGGTGGTAGGAAAGTATTAAAACATCCTCTCCAAAAATGACCTTGCAGCCTTTGGAGAATCAGCAATTTGTTACAACAAGTAAGTATGCAGAAACATTGACTTTATTTGATACAGTACATTCACTTTTGAAGCCAAAAAGCCTGGGAGACTCTGTCTGAATAGTAACTCAATTGTTCAAAGATGAAACCTATCACCCACTCTATAAACACACTCTCTGTTCAAATTATGTTTTAGTCCGCCATATGCCTATTTTATATCTGAAATACTTGATTCATATTTTACTATATTTATCTTACAGAATGGCCCTCTGCAAAATTCATAGAAGTGGCCTAATTTGTGCATAACTAAATTTTCCCATTCATCATGTTGTATGGGTACCTGTTCACTATACAGCATAACAACCAGGAAATGCAGAGTAGTGTTAACTCTGTGGTCAATCATAGAAAGCCTCACAGAGCGACCACAGTTATCTTTGTTATGTCTTGTATTTCCTCCTTCCTGTTTAACACCACTTGCAGATGGGAACATTACATCCACCAACGGCATCTGCAGACAATGCTGGGAGGATGGGGTGGCAGCCCCAGTCTTTTGAGAGTGCAGTCGGATGGGGAGAGGGGAGATGGCGGGACCAGAGGAATGTATGCGAGCTGTCTAGGCTGTCCCACTGGCAGAGTAGGAGAAATGGGGAAAGTGGGGTCTTCGTTCACTGTCGAACGACTCCATACTGTCATCTGGAAAAGGAAAATATGGAGATAAATTTATATGACTCAGAGACAATGTTGCACAAAATATTTATTGGATTTGCTTGTTATAATTTTCATCTCTTTTAAAGTCTTTAAAAATGGCACAAAGTAAATTTGCTGAACAAAGTACATTAACAGTACTGTATTTTCTGAAAGCACACATCTGAAACAGTCTGTCAAAGTAGTGTACTGTACTAGTGTGTTTTAATGACACTGGTTCTCCAGGAGAGGGCAGGCTGCTCTCAGGGGAGCTGGTATGCCTTTATTTACTCTTATTAAATAAGCTTGCCAAGTTTAACTTTACAGTCTTTGCCAAGGAACACTTTACTAAATGCAGTATGGCAGGAAACTATACTTCAAAATAAATAATGTGCAGTTTCAGATTTGATTCATGAGAAGTGCTCATGGATCTGAAATCCTTATTGATGAAAAAGAAACTTAAAGGAGATAATTACTTCATCATTTCAGTGCCCTTGTGTGTTTAAACAAATAAAAGCATATTTGTCAGTGGTTTCTGAAAGAATAATCTTGAACGCATGCTGTCAACTTGAGTGAAATGAAAGTTTAATGTTTGATTTCTTATGTTATATTAAATGTCAGGAAATATACTCAGATTTAAGTGTAGTCCACAATGATCATCAGCCTTAATGTCATATTAAAACACCAGTCTAATGATTTGATTTAATGTTATGAGACATAAAAACAGTCATAATAAGCTGATTATCCGGGTCTTTTTAATATGGCGCTACCTTGTCCTGGTGGTGTAATAGTGATGGTCTGTGCTGTGAACTCCTCGTCAAAATATCGCGTGTCTGTCTCCGAGGTAACTTGGGGCTTAAAGGGTGGGATCAGCTGTTAGAGGAGCGAAAACACACAAACATATCAACACATCAGCACTGTTAGTCAGGTTGGTAACAGTTGTTGGCCGTTACTTCTAGTTGACTTCAAATGATGGAAGTTTATTGATCCCTGGAGATGCCCTTTTGATGTAGATTGTGAAGTTGAACATAAACGTTTTAAAACTGACCTTTTTCTCATAAACATCTTGCCATTCAATTCCAGCAAAGAACTTATGCTGCATGATTTCCTTGGCGTCATCAGGCCCTCCACCTAACCTGAGAGCACAAAATAACCAATGACAATGCATTAGAATGCGATTTTCAGAGAAAAACTGAACTTGTATTCATCAGCTTTACAAGAACAAGAAGAATGGTAGTTCCACATTTCTGATCATTTTATCAGAAGAGTCTCATCTTCAGCATCTTTCCGACACAATTGGAGCATGTTGTAACGAACCCCATGATGATTCTTCAAGGTTAATATTTGTAAATTGAGGATGGCAGCAGAGGCACCTCACCTCTGCATTGGGTCTTTCTTGAGAAGGCCGGAGAGCAATGAACGAGCCTCGGGACCAAGTGTACGAGGGAAGCGGATGTCTTCCATTAGGATAAGCTCAAACAGCTTCTCATGGTCCTGGTTGTAGAAAGGCAGTCTTCCACACATCATCTCATACATCACCACCCCTAGACCCCACCAATCCACTGCACGGCCGTAATCATTGTCTTCTAACACCTAATGAATGAGGAAAGTAAATGTTTATGTTATGTCAAATATACATTACACACCTACACATACTTTGGTAGCTTCCTTTTGTGGTTTAATACAACGGTTTTCACATCTGAAGACAGCACCTCCTTAGGTTGGACAAACCTAAAAGCAACTGGGTTGCCCCCCACCAAAATCACCTGCTATTCCCCTGGTGTAGGTTTTGGAGGCAGCCCCAGCCAACACTGACTCACATCTCACATTAGGAGCATGGATAGAGTTTCTCTTGGAGCCCTGCATATTTAATCACCACAGGGCCATACACACAAACACATACAGATCAACAAGCAGAGGTATGGGTCGCTTAAATAAGCAAATATGTAGTAACACAGACTGGGGTCTTGCAAACAAACAAACAAACCATACATTTTTTTACTCATCTATTATCACATTGAGGGAAATATTTATTTTTATTATTTTTATGAAATCTTTTCTCGACATTTTTAAATGAGACAAACTCCTTCACTGTTGTGCTTACTGAACAGCATAACCTGTTGCATGACTAATGTGCTGCTGAGCAGAGTTGTTCCACAGTCTCTGGGGACATGTACTGGATTTTACCTCGCCAGGCGGATGTTGAAGGTGAAATCAAGACAAGGAGAACAGTTTGTTCTCTTAAACCTGAAGCAGCGTCATGCTAGGCAATTCAGGCCTAATAATAGAACCTAAGGTAAAAAGACGTGGGCAGATTAATAGAATTAGATATGGACACAACAGCGCACAAGCCAAGAGACGGTCCTGGAAAATGGATGGACGGATGTGTCCGTAAAAGGAACAAAACTACTGTGTGTTTATGTGCACACAGCCGTGCATGTGTCTGTGGGCATGCTGCCTGGTGCTGCGGTGAGTGGCGAGCATCAAGGAGGAGGACTGAGAGGGCAGGGGAAGTAACGTGAAGCCGGTGTGGGGCTAGGATTACTGGGCCGTCTCTATTTCCAGCGCTGCTGTCGTGTGATTCACACCGTGCGACAGCTGGGCCCGCAGCTGCCCCATATATGTAGAAGAGCACCACAGCTGTGAAGCTGCCAGGAGCGCAGGAGCCAAGCTCATCCCTCATATACGTAACCAGGACTGCCTGCCTGCCTGCCTGCTCGGGCCCCAGCCCCAAACTAATACTGTTACACTGCCCCAAAGGAGCACAGATAGGGGGAGGAGGGAGGAAGCAGAGGGAGGATAAAAGGCACAAACACTTGCTGCTGCTCTGTAGCTCTACTCTGTGTACTGCACTTTTTGTTGCTCACAAAGTTCTGCACAGACAGCCATTAATCTTCCAAGCTCGTGAATCCAGATCAGTTTCAGTACCTAGATTAAACCTGTCCGCATTTTTCTTTGTAGATATTCCCTAAAAGCCAATTCCCTCAGCCAATAATGGTTTTCTTCTTGTAACTACTTAATAAAAGTGACAAAGTGAATTTGTCCCATTCCTTACTCCAGAGACAATCTGGTCAGGCTTTGCAGATTTTGTCTCTCCTCCCTCTCCCTCCCCCCTGTGCTGGGTGGAATATTCCCAGACGTTACAGCATTCCTGTGCAGCACACACAACAAGGTCATTGTTTACTGCAGAACAACCTGTAACACTGCCTGGCCCGCACTCCATAGAGACGCTCGCCAGCGACCCTGTTGCCATGGTAATGCCCCCTGATGTCTCTCTGCTCTCTGCTGCCGAGGCAAGAGCTGTCACAGCCTGTGCTGCTCTGTGGAGGAGAATGAGCTAAAAATGGACAGGTGGACTCTGAGGAATTTAAAACAATGTTTAGGAAAGTGTGGAAAATAAACAGTTTCATGTTTGTCCAGGTGTGGAGGAGTAAATAGTCACACATTACACCAAGCCAGGCATTTGCCTCAATACCCTGGTGCTGATGGCTAGAAGGAAGTTTGGTTTGAGTGATGAAAAGGACAGGTATGTGCTCCTGAAAGGCAGCCTTTAGGACTGTGTACTCACACCTGCTCAGCTCTGCCCTGGTCATGTGGCTGGCTGTTTCTCCCCTGATGCCACAAAACAGCTGTAACCAACGTGATCTCTTTTTTCTCCAGGGGCGGAAGCTCACGTTTCCTGATGTCCTGCACGCCAATCCCCCCTCCCCCTCCACTAAACAGAAAACTCCAAATGACGGCTAAAAAAAACGATACAGCAACTGTGTCAACACGGACACCATCTCCCAGAAAGCATTTTTACGGCAACAGGTGAGGGGCTAGCGCAAACAGTCGGACTTACTCACACACCGACCCACAATGCAATATCATGTTACACAGCCCACTTCAACACTTGTCATACCTGCACGCAATAGGGAGTTGCCACACCCCTCCCCATACGGCAAATATGAGAGCAGAATGCCCTGCCCTGGGCACACAGCACACTCATTAACTCACAGACTTCAGCTGGAGATTAGGAAGGCATTTTGGGACAGCTGCCCTTTCTTCCACATGCTTCTCATCCACCAAGGTCCGACAATACACGCAACATTTTTGTTTGGCATCGACTTCTGTCACGCCTGATGGAACTGGTATTCATTATTGGGGTTTATATTGTGTTTAGGTTTGTTAAGGTCAGAGCTCTCAGAGCAACCATCTCAAAAACAGATAAAGCGACTAGGCCTGCAGATGCTTGAAAACAAATATTGACTTTTGTCTAAATATGTGCTCATTTCAATTGATGAGTCACTGCAGTGGTTACCTCAGGTGCTAGGTATTCTGGTGTCCCACAGAAAGTTTTCATTGTGGCGCCATCTTTGATGCCCTCTTTGCACAGGCCAAAATCTGTGATCTTTATGTGTCCATCTTTGTCCAGCATGAGGTTTTCCAGCTGAGGGTGAAAAAGAAAGGATGGGTGTTATACATAATAGGTATTGTATAGAGCCAAGCATTGTAGAAGCCAAAGGTCAATTCAGTGTTAAAAACATTTATTAAAGTGCATTTTATAATAAGTGCCTGCACTCAACAATTCCTTTTCTGTGTATTTAAACATTTCAGTATTATAGTTTTAATTTCTTAATATTATCCATTGTAAATACAGTTTTATTGTTCTGGTTAGCATTGAGTAGGCCTGCACGACCTCAGTTAAAAAAAAAAAAAGTTTGACATGGTACCCGTTTTTGAAACATGGCATGTCTCTTGAATCTAAAATGATTCCCAATAGCAGAAGTAGTGTTCCTTTTTTACTTTTAACCCCATCAGTCCTCACCAAACTGATACCACTTAATCTGACAGTAGGTGAGGCCTAGCTGGGGCTTCATCTAATTGGCCAAATAGTGTGAATACATGGCCCAGTGCTCAGTCACCCATTACCTATCACATGCTGAATATAAATGCATGATGTACAGTATGTAAATAAGTGGATTTTCCTTTTGCTTCTCGAGATTCAGGTACTTGTTTGCAAAGCTAGAATTGTATGAAGATTCGATTTATTACTTGCAAGCAGCGATGTTCATGGTAACTGGCAGCATAAATTCTATCACTTCAGTAGAATAAACAGATGCAAGCATCAAAACTAACATTTTTTTCAAGCAAATTGGCCTTCATCACATCCTTCCTTTTTGATTTTCTTGTGCTCAGTGTTTGTTTTCACACCAAGACCAGTATGTGCATCATGCCTTGTCATGACTTGTCGTTCCACAGTGTTTTAATACCAGTGTGTCCTCCTCCCTCTGTGTGTGTGTGTGTGTGTGTCTCTCAGTTAAAGTCACCTGGCAGCTGTAGCTCACACGTGGCCAGCATCGCCTGGCCAGAGTCAGCACATCCTCCAATCCTGCTACCCTGGCATTTTCAGGAGAACCCTAGCAGGCTGGGAGCCTGCCTCATAAACCCAGGGGAGAGCAGGAGGAAAGAAAGGAGGGAGGGAGCGAGTGCTGTGCTGACCTGGCTGGTATAGTTTTATCAGCTGGAAGTAGTAGGGCTACAGATGCCCAGTGCAACACTGATAACCCCCCACAGCCCCCTCAAAACTAAACATGTCCACAGCATCTATCTCTAGGCTAATCTGTGCTTGTTCAGAGGTTTTTAAATTGGAATCTTAGAAGGTGATGATTATTTTATCTGTGTTAAGAAATAATACGTACTACCTACGTATTAACTTCCTCAAATGTGTATAGATATCAGAACCTGGGGATGCTGTATGCACACGAAAACAGGAACCAGTGTGATGTGTTCAAATACAACTTGTTCTTATTTCCATCTAGCTGCAGTAAGTATATGGACAGAGCCTCCCTCCAGCTGCAGTGAGGTCTGGACACTGATCTGGGGGAGGCAGATCAATAAGCCCTGGCCACTGGCACTGCTCTGGATGGAGGCAAACCCTATTTATATCCTGCCAGGGGAGAAATGAAGTGAAAGGGGGGTGGGGGCACCTACCTTCAGATCTCGATAGACTACGTTCCTTTCAGCATGCAGGTAGTCCAGTGCTGACACTATCTCTGCACCATAGAACCGGGCCCGCTCCTCTGAGAATACCCTGTCCCTTGACAGATGGAAGAAAAGCTAAAGACATATAGGTGGGATTGACAGAGAGAAGGGAGGGAATAATTTAAGACATGGCTGGTTAGTCTGGGAAAAGCTGGAACAGTTTAATTTTTTGATTTCAAAAGTACTTGGATGCAGATTTACTAACAATTAGACAGGTTTACCTCACCACCGTTTGCATACTCCATTACAAAGCACAAACGGTCATGTGTCTGGAAGGAGTATTTCAGACCCTGCAGACAGAGAACAAGAGGGCTCAAAACAGAACTTTGTCACTATTCTCAGAAAAGTCAAGAGGAAACTAGTATTTACATAGCTGATTTCACATTAAACATTAGAATAGAAAATTTTGTATCATCCCTTCAATGACATTTTACAAATAAAATGTTTACTATCCCTTCAATGACATTTTACAAATAAAATGTTTACTGAGAGGAGAATTAGGAGAACTACAGCATAGTAATGTGCCGAGGCTTTGTATGGCTAACACTGGTCCCATTCAGTGCACAGAGCACATCACACTATGCGTTACCACCACCCTGTACTTCAACCTAACATTTTGAAGTAGCTTTTCAATACAACCCACCTACAAATCACACAGAAACGGTTGACTAGTAAAAATGGACATCTGTGTTCCTAATAAAGGCTTGGCTCTACTGCAGCTTTTGTAAACAGCTCTTTAGGACATTCCTAGTGAAAATGCCCCATTTTTGTGAATGGAAGCTGCTGTGGTGGACTGAAGAGGCTCCCGAGGATCTCTGTGAGTTAAAATAAGGTTTGGTTTAGGTATATGAAGGGGCTCCTTACTGTCAAGAACGGATGCTTTGAATTCTGGAGGACTCTGTTCTCTGTGAGTGTGTGTGCCACTTCATCCTGGAAAAAAAAAGCCACAAAGAAGAATGTTTGTGCAACTCTTCCAATGCCCAACCATTTAGGTATCAGTCATTGCACCACTGCCCTCCCCCAGTGTTTTATTCCCTTTTACTTGAACGTTGGCAACCACTTACTTTAGCTACGATCACCTCCTTCTTGAGGATCTTCATGGCGTAGTAGCGTCCTGTGGCCTTCTCCTTTACCAGGATAACTTTGCCAAAAGTGCCTTTTCCCAGGAGTTTGAGGTATTCAAAGTCATGCATAGTCTGGGGAGCCAGAGCAGAGAAAGTGGCATTTGATTACAAACAGAAGCATTAACAAACTCATGCTCTAACTAGCCAGGGAACACAATCCCACTGACAACAACACAGAAGCATTTAAGGCACTATTTCACCCACCGTGCAATTTCCAGTCCTGTAATGGTTTGGCCTATATGTGGTTGTGTCTCAGTTAACCTCTGAACCTGGTGCTAAAGAGAATGTTGGAAATGGTTGTGTAGAGGACATCCAATCCGATGCCCTTGGACCTTTATGTCATGACACATGTGGGGGTTGTGAAACTCAAAGGACATGCTATCTGGTGCTAAGCCACCCACGGCTGATGTTGGAAAAGTAAAAAGTAGCTGCAGAGAGGCAAAGGAAGGTGGGCCAAGATGGTCCAAGTGCAAATAAGGTAAGGGTGATTTGAGTAAAGGAGTTCAGAGTAGGACATACCAAGGAGGACAGGGAAGGGCAATAAGGTGCTCAAGTAAAAAAACAAAACAAAAAAAACATCAGTATTAATGGTGTAGCCTTTTGGCAGAATACAACACATGAAAATGCTATTATATATAGAATATTTTAGTTATTTTTACTACACTGCTCTGTTCAGCTCAGATACTGTGAATAATTTTCTCTCACCCTTGTTGTTAAGCTGGAACTGAAATGTGATTGCACCCTCAGACTTGACTTCTGTGATTCCCTTAATCTAAGATATGTAGATGATAATGAAACTAAAATACAACAAAAAAGTTTCTAAAGAGTTTATCAACAATGGCTTTATCACAGCCAATAGGAAAGCAGAAAGGGGGGCTCAATGGGGAGATGGTCAGTAATGAAATTGACAAGCCAAAGAAGAGACTGTCAACAGGCAATGTTGTCACTGTGGATGAATGAGCAAGTAATACGTTTGAGTATGTCATGTTTGAAACTGTTCATTTGCCTGTTAGTTGTGACTGATGTAACAAAATAACATTACTTGTCAGTGTCATTTGTATTTCCTGACAATATCTTGCTAGCCATCAGTGACTTTATAACACCTGATTTTGGACTTACAGGTTAGGTTGTTTTGTGGATTATGCAGCAATGTATCACATTCAACACTGTTTGCATTACAGAGGAGTTAATGAAGATTATACTTCATGGTAGCTATTGATGTCATTTTAGAAGTTTCGGTTCATAGGAGACCCCAAAATTTAGTTTTGGGTCTACTTGGGTGGAAAAAGTTTGAGAACCCTGGCTGTGTTACCGTTCACTAATAAAGAAGGAGACAAAGACAGGACAAGGTGGGGACAGTAATGGAAGTATAAATGGACCCTACCACTTTGTGTCTGGGTTTGGTCAGATAGACCTCCATGTCCATGGGGTCCGGGGAGGAGTCCATCATCTCCTCCTCTTGTTTCTGCAGGCCCACAGCCACTGTCTGGATGGCTTTAGTCCATTCTTCCCTGAGGGGGCACAGGCAGCAAAAAGATTACATCAGCCCATTTACCACCATGCAAGCCCAGCAGCCCAATCACGTAATTGTCTTCTTATCAACAGGAAGGCAATTTCAAGTGTGAGTTCTGCCAATAGCCAGTGGACCTTGTGCAAGTGCATAACAATGATTAAATGTGTATGTTTGCTAAACTGCTAAACTGCTCTCAAGCAACAGGGGCAAAATCTTCTCATGTAAATGATTTGTGTTTTACTGCTCTGTGAGCTGAGAGGGGTGTGCTTCTCGCTTGCCTCTCCTCGGGGGTCTCCACATGGAAGGTGCGCTCGATGACAGTGGTCCACTGCAGGCAGCGGATGATAAATGTGTTGGGCTTAGGCCGTTCCGTCTTCATCAGCTGGCACTCTGACCATAGCCAGGGAGGGAGGGAGGGAGGCGTAGAGAAGGGCCAGTGTGTAAGGGAGCAGAGGGGAGAAACAGACCCACAGTTATAGCCATTTATCTTTATCGCCACCCTAACAGACACTGTCGGCCAATTTGGAAAAGAACAGGTGCATTCTGGTGAAGGAAAACAGCCCTGACCCTTAACTTGTCAACTCCTTAAAACTTAACAATTGCTTTTATGAGTTTTGAAAATTGGTTAAAAATCTGTGTCATAAAAATTACAACTCCTGAATAAAGAAAAAAAAGCAACACGACTCATTAATTTAATATCCATATAATATTACAAGCAATCCAATTTCCAAATGTTATCACCAGGCTTTTTCCTGTTTCCTTCTATTGTCACACTTTCACAGCAAATAATTGCTCTGTAAGCAGTTTGCAAAACAATAACTCACAACAGTCTAATAACTGAATGTAAAAAGCTTTGATTTCCATCTGCACCTCCTTCACATTAACATCTGTTCCCAAATGAAACATGTCAGCAAATATGTCAAAATGTGACACAAAATGGCCTCTGTCTGATAGATGGAGGACAGGGGAGTGGACCACCACTGAGATCCAACATGGTTCCATCAGGGTGAATATGTAATCCAGCTGCAGAAGCCCCGTCAGCAGCGACACACCATGTGTCCTCTGCAGTGGGGTCACAGTGGTGACAAAAACCAAAGCCACTGCTGATGGAGATAGAGCCTCCGAGCAGCGCCCAGATAAATACTTGAAATCAGGCGGCTAATAGCCACGATAACTCAAGAGTGTCGGAGAGGAAACATTTTGTTAAACAAACAGTATGCTCTCTAATTGCTGTGTTCAGTCATCTGCACAGCTTATCACAGCAACTTTCTGTGATGTGAAGATGGAGTGGGCTGAGCTGCTCTGGGCATTTTTTTCCATATTTTCTGTCGTAGGATTATAATAGAGAGCCGAGGAAAACACACAGAGATGAGAGATGCCAACTAATGTATTAATGTCAGGAGCCAAACATCTTACATCCATGTTCAAAAGAATAGCTTGCTTTGCCTTGGAGCAGTTCTCCTATTGATAGAAGCTTTCAGTGATGATGCTGAGACTGTACTACAGCCAACTTACTAATGTTTCTATTCATAATCATTTAAGAATACAATGATAAAGGGAAACTAATAAGTGAGATGATTCATTTGCAAACTTTAAATGTATTTTTATTTTGGGCATGTTTTCATGATTTTTTTTTGCTGAAAGTATTTACTTTTCAGGTTGTTAGAGAGGTGAGATGGAAAACATACGGCATAGGACTGCTGTTTTTTTCTTTTTACTTGTAATTTCACACACACAAAAAAAAAAACATGGGTTAAACATGATACCAAAAAAACAGAGGGAAAAAGATATGCTGGTGTTTCTGAAGCAGATACTCACGTGCTACAGAGAAGTTATTTAAGGGGGTTTCCAGCTGGTCAACATCTTGCGGCCTCTCTTTGTAGCCAATGAATGTACCATCACTCTTCAGGAGAAAATACCTTGGCCTCCAGGTTTTGATGTATTCCCCTGATGAGAGACAGAAATTGGAAATGATAGTTGAATTATAGAAAAAAATGATGTAAAAACCATGGAGATGTGTACAAGGGGTGTAAGCCCACAAACCTCGTATGAACTTCCACTGCTCCCACACTCTGCTGACCAATGCACAATCATTTTGTTCACATTGTGGTTTAATGATTAATGACAAAACAGCATTGTCCTTTCTCTATTTTAATTCCCGGTGGTACAACACTTTTCATGATTACTATGCTGTTCGCCAGTGCTACCTAAAATGACCATCTTGTAACTGTCTTTCTTTCAGTGTAGGTCAGCTGCAGGACAAATGGCCGTTTTACTAAGAGTCAGGACCCTTTCCCCCACCCCGTCTGTCCCCTTTTTCCAGCTGTCTTTACACTATAGACTCTCTGAGAATGTTTAAACTGTCTAAAACCGCACCCAAACCTTCACCTACTCTCTACAGCTGAATATTACGTAAATTAATGTTATAAGTGGAAAACAAACACTAAAAAAGGAAAGTACGTTGAGAACTTTTTCCACTTTGATATCAGTGATTTAAACCAGTATCATGTTTGCCAAATCCTCAATCCAATTTTCAAATAAAACTTTCCACTGTGCCCGTCTTCTAGACAACACCCATAATTTCAAGTCATGCATGTCCATCCCATTCACTTAGACACACTTGCATCACACAAATGAATTTCTCGTAGGGAGACAAAACTCAATTTATTCCGGTGATGCTTCAGGAAATGTTGCGCCAGATGTTGTGCAGACGGGGGAAAAAATAGCTTACATACCATAACAAGGCAGTGGCACACAATGGAGTGGGACTTGAATATTTATACAGGAAAAGTGTAATTTATTTTTAATTACGGAGCTGCATATTAACCCCATGCAGAGCCCTAGCAAGCTGTCCTTAATTGCCCCATTTCCTCTAACACAGAAGTGTGTCGTGTGTGAGAGTGAGGGCGGCAGGGAGACAGTTCTGACTGATGAAACTGATAACAGATCAGTCTGAGAGGACTGAGCAGAGAGGACAAGAGACTGATGTCCTTTTTAAAGATTTGTCACTTCATACATCTCAAAATTATGAACTTCCTCTTCCCACTTCGGTTCTACATTTTTCAGAGAAAGCAATGACACGAGCGGCAAACGCTAATAGGACATGCTCCATATGGCTTTTCATTGGCAAGATAAAAAGAAAGGAGAAAAGGAAAAGGACACTTTAGAAAAACACTGTCATTCTGGCAAAGCTGACCCCATACAGCAGGATGAAGCCTCTTCACAAAAACAGTCTCTCACATCACCTTCCAACACAACATGTACTCATTAAACCCAGCGCAAACATCCAAGTGTTAAAACAACTGATTTACTGCAACTGGCAAGGTGGTGGCACCAATCACCACACTAGAGATAACATCTGCACCAAAGCACAATATACTTTAGTATTCACTCCACAGCAGATGTCCAATATGTTATTACATTTTTCATCGTGGCACAGAAGGAGATTTTTCATCTCGTTTCTGCAGACTAAGTGTTTTCGCACCAAACACAACTCATTTAGAAATTAGCTCGACTTTGTCAGCCGTCAGATTGCTGGTCTCACCGCTTTCCAACAAAGCGACTCATAGACGTGCTGTCCTAATTGAAATACACACCGGCAGGAATGTGCGGTGGATTTCCCTCATGCCTGATTCGGTGTAACACAATTACAGTGATGAGTCGTTTGTCTGTTTTAAACTACAACCTTCGACAATCAACATACACATCAGTCACCCTACATGGTCGCTTCTCTCCAGAGAATCAACATGCACAGTGCCATTTATCACAAGCCTTCAGAAAAGGACCAGATCTCCTTACTTGAGCGTGCTGGTACTTAATCAAATAACAAAAAATGTGCTGTGTACTCTAATTATCAACTAGGGATCAAACCAAAAGCCTGTTTAATACAAACACTAAGTTGCCCAAATCTTTCACAATGTAGCCAAAAGTCTGAGCCTTCTACCCTTCTACCGTGAGCTTGGTTTTTGTCAGCTGTGCCCCAGCTGTTGCTTCGTTCTGTGGTCAGGTTCTGGCTGACCCATATCCCTCAGCTATAGTCCATGCCAACCCGTACTAAGGACAGTATGTGCACAACGCAGAAACAGCATAATGAGGCCCCTACCTGACACCATGACACCAGACGAACACAGAGTATACATGTGTCTTCATGCCAGGAATCAAGCTGTAGTGAGTCAAAACCTTATGTGCATTATAACACTCAAATTCTGACAGGAAGGCACAGTTGTGATTATACTTATGCCTGTGTATAAATAAAGTTTTGTGAGTGTAAACTGCTTTCCAGTGTACACATTGAAAGGTATTTGTGTGTAATATTTCAACAACATTCTATTCGAGAGACTCATGGCTTTTCCTGGCAGCTCCACTGATGCAGGGTATTGGTTTTACTCTACCACCTATCCTGACACTTAAGTTATGTAATTGTGAAATTGACAACATTATGACTCATGGAGGCCTCATTAGACAGATGTCAGTAAATTAAAACATACAACTGTGATACTATCATTGAAAAAGCAAAAAAGTAAAGTCCCCTGTGAGTGATCCAGAAAGGGAAAACTGTTTGTTCCACGTTTTTGGCATTTTTCTCTACACCAGCACATTTCTTTAATAAGAAAAGTACTATTGCAGAGACACAACCCCAAAAACACATCAGCAACACACATTCTTGTCAACCCTATGCTCCTTCTAGACAGTAGGACACAGAGGCTTCCTCGTTTGTGACCACAATTGGGTCACATGACAACAGTGGAAGCAGCCGTATCCGGTTGTCTGTTTGTGTGTCTCCACCACTTTTGCAGAGCAACCCCCACAAACAGTCTGCATTCAAGGCACAAACAACAAAGATGACCCTTGCCTGCTTCCTATTTACATCCATTTCCCCATCTTCTGCTCTTACTCAGTTCAACTTTGCAGTGTCTTTTCTTAAACACTGACACAACAAGAAAGTGAAACTGACATCTGTGCTTTTTACATTTTTTATTGTTGACTCAAACACACAGCTGGCAAGCAGAGTAAATGTGAACCCAGGATTTTATTGTTACAATAACTTTGGACATGAAGTCTTATGCAGCTGTAAAATAGGCCAGCAAAGGAAATCAGGTCTGTATCAATTCACTATTAAAAGGTTATTCTACATTTCTGTCATAGTATACTATTTTATACGAGTGAACTGCAGAGCATTTCAGATTTGACTCTAAATATGTCCTATGCACAGTGAGAAACACTGCGCAGACTGCTGACAAAGGACAATGGGCCAAACAACACAGGCGAGCCTTCTGCTTTTAAGTCAGTTCATTATCACAACGTTTCAATAAACTAAACCCTTTTGATGTCAACATGTTCTCCAAAACAGGAAACTAGCCAACAGACAAACTGACCACAACCTAGATAAGATAAAACCTAAAACTTAAAAGTGTCAGGTCTGCCTATAAGTGCAGACATACTTTGCCTCAAGGAAATGCATTAAATTATCTGTGCCCCCAGAATCAAAGCTTTTCTAATGAAAGTTAAGTGTGACAGCAGACATGTGGCTGAACTCAAGAGAACTGGAGGAAGGATGGAGGAATAGGAAGACTGATCTGACACCAGATGAGGGATGAAAGAACTAGAGGGGATGAGAAAGCTATGCAGTGTGCAAAGAGTAGTGCTGAGTGGAGTGGTAGTGAGACAGATCACTACATATGTTCCCCACATATGTAGTATTGCATTTGGGGGGAGGGGGGGTGATGTGAGCACAAGTGAAGTGTGTATGAGCCATGCGTACAGTGTGTGTGCATGGGAGGAGCTGTCAGGGCCTGATAGAGTATCTTTACATGACAAGCAGCTGCTGAGGTCTGGGATGCGCGCTGGGCAAAGTGGAAAATAATGAACGAAGAACCGCTGCCAAACACAACAGAATTCATCTTTATTTGCCAACTGCTGCACGGCCCCGTTTGTGGACAGCTCCAGCATGCCGCCACCACGCCCTCTACACTCCAAACACACACACAGTCAAGTAGGTGTACAGGGAGAGAGAACAGGTTCGGCCACAGCTGTACACCGCAGAGCATCATCTGTGTCTGACAAATTAAAAAGGCTTAATAAGCTTCAGATGATCTGAGAAAATATTCTAAAACAGTTAGCATGAGAACAAACAATGAGAACAAACCTTTTATCAAGTGACAACTCATAAACACAATTTCAAAGTTCAACACTGAAGTCGTTTGTGAGTCAAGAGGCATTAACAGTAATGCCAGGCAGCCTCAATGAGGAGTAAATAAATAAAAGAGGAAAAAATGTGGAAAGCTTTTAGACAGAAGGGGGAGAGAAAAAGAGAGTGACAGAGGTTAGTGGCTGTTTCCGATGAGCATCCTATTCGAGCCGTTTCTACGTGACAACAGGAGGAATGTTGAGGTCCCAGCTGCTGCGGCTTGTTGGCTTTTAATAAGATGCTTCATGCAGCATTCATCACAGAGCCCCCAAAAGGAGAGGCCACAGCGTCCAAACTAACAGCTCTGTTGTGCTTCCTGTTGTTCCCTCTGCTGTACTCTGTACTGTATGTGTATTACACTAACTGGAGGATGATATAAACATCTGGATTTCTGCAAATATTTGGCAAGTGACATTAAAGAATTTTAAAAACTTTTTAATGTCCTGTTGCATTAGAGCAAACTTTGGCAATACTATTGATGTGAATACAAAATACAATGGGTGATGGCAGGAATTTTCTACTAGCCATATATCCCATTAAAGTGACTTTTCTTCAGACCCAAAATAATTTGAGTATTTTCTTCCACAAGGATCCAAACATGTCAAATGGGTTTCAACCAAAGACAAAATCTAAGACATTTTTAAGACTTGTCAAATCATATAACAGACACTTTAAAGCCTAAAATCCAGATTTAAGACTATTTAATGATCTGTGCATGAAACATACACTGTGCACACAGAGTAAAAAGATCTAAGAGAGACTCAGACAGAATGTGCCTCTCTCAGTGCCCACACCCAGTGGTTGGACTTCCTGAGGGGGCTGCTGTTGGGTTTTGTCCCCGTCTGGCCATTCATGGCTTGGGGATGAGAGGAAGGGAGCCAGTGGTAACTGCATGAACTGTGTGTGTGTTTGAGTGGTGAGAATCGGATGAGAAGGCAAGGGGGGTAGGAGGGTAGGCGGAGGTTGAGGATTAGGGAATTAGAACTCCAAAGCAAGGGAGGAGGGGGGAGGGGGCTGCCTCTTTTGTTGGTTTTTCCTCAGCCGCCCCCGCCATCCCTTCGGCCCTTTTCTGCCGGGTTCTGCTTGTAGGCTGCAGCTGCGGCCTGCCACCCTGTGCCCTGCATCCCAATGAGCCACGGGCCGCCCTGCTCCAGAGGAGAGGGGGCTCCCTGATGCAGGGGTCACCACTGAGCCCCAGCAACCACAAACTCCACCCCACGCATCCCCTCCTCTGGATGGCGCAGACCGCAGAGCTGGACTCCGTTTGCTGTCCGGAAACACATCGCTTTCACCATATAAGGCAGGACTGGATTCACATGTTATCCAGAAGTTTGGGCTCCTTCATTTTTCTCCTCACTTATTTATTACATATAACTTTAGCCTCCATTGTTGGTCCTTCTCTCTCTCCCATGCAGCTGGACATGGGAATTCATTGCCTGCTCTTTGGCAGCAGCATCAACAGGTTGCAGGGAAGGGCCACCCAAGCCTCCACTGTTACCCTCTCCATCTCTTCCCCTTATCCCTCTCTCTTTCTCTGCTGCTGCTATCCCAGCAGGAAAAAAAGCAGGAGAGTAGGGCGGGGGGGTATTGGAGGCTGCCCCTCTTTCTCACGCTAGTAAGAAAGCCCTCACTTCTTCTCTGTGGTGAGTGACACCTGCTGATTACCATAGAGACACTGTGGGAAGTTCCCCCCTGCCACACTAGGGCTGAGATTTGCCCCCTCTCCCTGGGTAAACAAGCAGTCCATGGATTAGTTAACTGCGTTACTGCACGGCAAACAAATAAACACACATTATTTAGAGCAAATTAGTGCCAATGAACCCTCAAAGAGCAGTGTAAGGTCTAACACTTGCAAACAAGTATAGAACAGACTCCAGAGAAAGTGTTTGTCAGACAGGTCCTGTGCAGATGTTTAAAATGTTCAAACTCCCATTTGAAACTGTTGGGAAAGTTTCTATGTGGATTCTGGTAAATTTGTTAAGAATGTGCATCAGTGTTGTTTGATGTTGTGGATGTAACATAACTGAGCATACAGTCAACTCCTCTGTCTGCAGACAGCTGAGCATCCCTTTTATCAGCCTGTCTCTCTCCCTCCCTCAACTGGAGAGAGGTGCCAGTGATGTGATTGATGTTGGAGACTGGGAGCTTTTTCGCTGGTCCATAGCCGCTTCCGCCATGGGTCTGAGTTGTCAGCAGGGCCATTATCCTAGCAACTGTGTGGTGGGGTGGAGGGTGGGGAGTGTGCTCTGGAAGTGGGGGATGACTGAGCGGGTGTGAGATGACAAGGGAAGCCAAAAGCAGAGGAAAGGGGGAGTCAATAGAGACAAAGCAAAGTGCAAGAATGCAGGAGTAAGAATGGAACAGAAAAGTACAGAGATACAGACAGTGAGGAAATGACATAGACTAAAAGGGAAGAGAGGAACTGAGACACTGCGTGCTGGAGAGCACCACAGTTGCGGTGAGCAGGAGGACTCTGCACAGCAAAGTAAGCACACAGCAGGATCGCCGTGAGAGGAGGCTGAGCAGTGGAGGTGCCACCTCGCTCATCCTCCTGGTCCTCCCACCATGCCAGCCAGCCTGCCTGCCGACAGCTGCATCCCAGTAATTTACTTCTCTCCACCACATTTAGCAGGAAGACTTCTTCCCATTACCCAGAGCAGGGGGTCTGCGCTGACGGCCAGACACCCGACCAAAGCATTGACTTCCTGGTGTGACACCCTCTGCTGCTGGACCCTGCCTACAGGGGCTCCGCTCCCAGATCTGTCTCGCAATTCAATTTCCACTGGGTTTACACAGCAGTGGTGAAGGAAATATTCAAGTACTAATATCACACAGTGAAAACAGCCCACCAAAAATGTGGCTTTTGAATTAAAAGTCTTAATTAAAAGTACTTCAGTAAGTATTATCAGAAAAAAATGTATGAAAGAATAAAATGTAGACTATTGTATAACTTGTCCATCTTGATATTTTATTATTACATGTGATGCTTTTGAATTAATGTTGCTGCTACATTAATGTGAATGTTGCTTTAGATGCTTCTTTTACCTATAAATATATAACAGTATACAAGACCTTAAAATGTTTAGAATTCCTTCCTAAAGTTCTCTGAGAACCACACATCATTAAATAGTAATCGTTTCATGGTTACAGAGTTTTCAGTTTTGTTACAATGTTTTCTGTCAAACCCAATGTTATTTCTAATTTTAGTTCGCTTTAGAAGAAAGATGATTTTCTCCAAAGATTTGGAGATGCCGTTTTTTTTTACTGAACAGGAAGGGTCTGAATAACTAATCTGTAAAGTTACTAACGCTGTCAGACAAATGTAGTGCAGTGAATAGTATCACATTTGCTTCAGAGTAAGTATAAAGTTCAATAAAATAAACTACTTCAGTTGAGTATTAGAATTTTTTTCATTCCATCACTATTTGTGTATTACTAATCTCACAATAAAATCTTTAAAAAGAGAAATTATTAAATCAACACGAGAAGAATCAGTTTGAGAAATTAGTCTTTAAAAAGGACACAAAGTTACATTTAATTAATATCATTGAATTCTGAAAAATGCAATATTCAAATTTAAGTAGGAGTATTATATCTTTACAATTGTAGCATATTATCAATAAATTTAGTTAACAGGTTAACAGGACAGATGACACTATTTACAAGCTGGATGAGCTCATGTTCTGCACTGTGTAATGTATGAGTATGTGTGTTAACAGGAAAATGTGTGGTCTATACCAGTCAAGAGAGAATGTGCAGAAACCTGAATGAGCCCAGCAGTCGAGCTGGCAGCCTGTCAAAGTCCTGAAGTCCAGAGACAGTCAGCATTGCAGCATCATGAGACATTCTTAATCAGGTGAGCTTGTTCATTTGAAGAGCAATTAAAAGTGCCGCAAACACAGCATTCCCTATCGGAGATACAGTATTATAGGGAAAACTTCAATTAACAATGCAGGCTAAATGGTTATAAAGTATAAGCAGTAGCGTTTATGCAAAAATACACATTTTAAGTCACAATCTCTCTTTTGATGTTCTTTTTACTACTTCAAAATCCAGATGTTTGGGTCATCCTTCTACTTGGCTGCGCAGCTGTCCTTTATGGATCCTTTAATATGAATGCCCAGTCTTTTGCAACAGTCAGTATCATGATAAAAGTAAAGCCTTGCATTGAACTCTTACTTAAGCAGCAGTACAACAGTTTTATCAGGGTAATGTTGAGGAAAGAGTATTGACTTCTTGTAACACTACACATGGTCTAGTGGGTTCCAAGTATTTTATACATAAATATATCAAATATGCAAGACTATGACACTGTTTTCATCATACTAACGTCACAAAATTCACAAACACACCCTCATTAAAAAGGTTATGAAGAGACTAGTTTTCATGACAGGTGTAATACTGAGGGCTTGAGGACTCCTAATGTCCTGGGTTTAGATTCAAGGATCTGCAGGGGACAGGGGATGAACACAGGAGACAAGTACAGCAAAAGATTTGGACTTTAAAGGAAAATATCATGCATCAGCTGCCTTTGCATGACAGATTTACAGCATCACTTTTGCTTTTATTAGGCTGCTTGGACTTGGATGATGATCCAATTCACTAATCTGGATGTGAATTTATTTCTAAGTTTTTTTTTTTGTTTTTTTTTTGCAGCAGAACATGCAAGAGTTTACCCATTCACAGGCCTGTAATACTTATTACTCAATTACCCTACTAATTATTTGAGCTAACCACTTTAATTCACATAATCATGATAGGAGTCACCATTTATTTTTTTTAAAAACTGAATGAAACTAATATAAACGTCACTTTTTCCAACATCATTCTACATAGGAGTTAACTGGCACTCTTTTGGTCATGCATCCACCAGCACCTGTCATTATGGGTAGTTTTGTTTCATATTTCAGTAATATATTTCTGGTGATTAATGCCAATGTAAGGCTCTTATACATTTGTTGTGCCATATGTTTATAACTAAGATAATGTTAAACTTACTATAAAAGTTGAATAAAATGAATAGAAAAGACACTTTGACAGTCAGCGCTAAAACTGAATTATCATATTCATAGACAGACTATTTTTAAAATTACTGCAAAACCTTACACATTGACCTCATATGTGACGTGCCATTTTACAAAACGTGCTTCCATTTTTCATTGTTCAGCTTTCCCATACGGAAAACCTCACTGATAAGCATTACATGGCCTAGTTTGTTCGAGGCCCATTCACTGGATGCATAGCACAAATATCAAAAGATTTTAAAACAATTTCAGCTTCAGTGACTACTGTGTTTCACAAACCCAGGCATGCTCCCTGCCCCCCACCCCACCCCTTCCCTCGCTGTGTCTCATGCACTTTTCTGGACCACCAACAAGGTCTCGCTTCGAGGACTAGCTCATGGGTGTCCTTCAGCCGCATGACCAGCACAGGAGCCAATCAGCTGATGAGCTCCAAACCAAACCACGAGAGGGTCTCTATGGCACGACGCACACAACATCCATCCGCTCTCCTGAGGCCAACAGGGTCACTGAGCAATGTTCTGGGAACATCACAAAGACGCTGCTCAACTTCTGTCTCTCTCTCTCTCTGCATGTCCCCCTGTGTTTCCCTCACTATCTCTACTGCTGTGTTCTGCCTTTCCTCCCTCTTTTACTCCACCTCTCCTCTCATGAGTTGGAGCCAGCTGAGCGTGCTACCCAAATCCAACAGTTGTTGCGGCCTTCGTTAGCCTAACGAGGGGGCCGGCTCTTTATACTTGTCAGGGAGCAAATGAGTCAAACAAACAAGGGCCAGGGAAGAGGGGAGGACAAGCAAGCGCTGTTCTGTTGAGCTTCACTGGGTTCTTGGCCGCAGCACTTCCCTGGAAACTAGGGAACCCACAATCTGCCTCTTTGATGTCTGATGATGCTCTGGCTTTGATGGAAACTTTGGAAAAACACACTTGCAAAAAGAAATAACATGCTGCTCGGTCTCTGTGGCCACTAGAGGCCGTAGGCATATTCAAAGTGTGTGGGTTTACTATGTGAGGGATCTAAAAGGGAAGTATCATTTGGGGACGCGTAACAACTGGTTATGATAGTAACAACAAAGTTACAGTGTTTTTGCAAGCCTGTACTTGTGATGCGGTCAGTGCATAAGGGCACTGGGTAGTGTCCTACTGGCAATGTTAGTTCTGAATAAACATGCGTCACACTGCTCATACACACACATTTGCATATGTATGTCCAGACATACACAAAATACTCCACTCTAATCTGACTTAGTTGCTTTGTCTTGCATTCCAAAACTGTCCTTCCAAAACAGATAAGCAGAATAACAGTCACAACATCACATCCCAGACAGTGTTCACAATCCAGATGCATTACTACAGCGCAAGGCTTAATGAGAAAGTATGAAGGTGTGTCCTTCAGAATGAGATCATTTAACTGAGAACAGCCTGTCTGGAACAGGCGTACAGAGCACTCCAAGGCTGAGAATCTTTAGCACTAATGACAGGGTACCACTATGCCTGCTGCACTTTCTTTTTCATTCTCCACACACCTCACACAAACATGACTAATCAGAAAGGAATTAAAGAATGAAAGTGAGCAGAATGGATTCAGCTGCCAATATTGTAGCGGCAAAAGTATTCCTCATGTATAAGATGGATAATAGCAGAAGAAAAGTCCACACCTTCACTGTACCTGTCTTTGTGAAGTCCATACAGGCCCTGTTCAGAGATAATACATGTCCCATAGAAATCATGCAAGATGTTAAATGCGTATATGGAGGGCTATCCTTTATAAAAACATTAAATTGGTGTTTTGAGTGCACACATGGGAGTAATGAGCATGCTGAACACACTTGGAGGCAGTATAAGCCATTTATTATTACGCCCACATGGTGATGTGAGTCACTTGGGTGGCGCCACCACACAAAAAGCTCTGATCAAGGTGCAACATGCGATGATACTTGCTAAGCAGGGGCTGCCCAGTTGAGGTGATGGACAGCAAGACAGGGCTACTGCAGGTTCACCTTCTGTGCAGTGGCTCTAGGGCAAAGACAGCATGACAGTGACGCGACACTAAATGCCTTCCTGTCAAGGAGGCAGGCAGACGCCCTGCCATCAAAACACAGAGGCTCTGGGTGACATTTCATAGGGCACAGCTGCTGGGCTGCGACAGCATGCCAACTCACTATTCCTGAAGGGCTGTTTGTTTAGAGAGTGTATGTATCTGGGTGACAACTAGATGGGTGTCACGGCTGCAACTGTGTGTATATGTGTGTGTGCTCATTTTAAAGCCTGGTCTTTTAATACTAGTTGCCATTTGACTTCTTTTGTAGTTATATTTTACATGAGGTTTCAAAATATTCCATTGTTTACAGCTGAAGATGTGGAAAAATCTACCTTTGACGGTTTAGTGGTACAGACCAAGCGCCAGCGCTGTGCAATATGACCAAATTCATCTATTTCAAAATAGGCCATTTCATATGCATATAATACATTGAAACACATTTTCTTAAATTTGCTGATTAAACGGGATGCACAAAGGGATATTTCTTACATTTTTAAACATAT
This sequence comes from Maxillicosta whitleyi, assembly GCA_029822895.1. NCBI lineage: Eukaryota > Metazoa > Chordata > Actinopteri > Perciformes > Neosebastidae > Maxillicosta > Maxillicosta whitleyi. The sequence goes on along the minus strand of JAPSES010000105.1, from coordinate 10,946,005 downwards.
CGCCTTCACAAATTAAAATTTCAACTAATTGTGCAACAAAATATATGTATGATATACAGGGTGTCCGTAAAGTCTCTACAGTTTAACATGTTTATTACAAAAACAAATGAATAGGCAAATCTGTGGAAATTATTACAAAATGAAGAAGTAGATACCATAATCCCCCCCCCCCATTTAATACACCTATATACGGACACTATTAGTTGAAGGTGGCCAGGGAATCCACCAATCTGGAAATGTTTAATTTAAGAACTCATGAGCATGCAGTCCCCAATGTGGTGGTGCACCATCTACTTGGAAAATGATGGTTGGTTGAAGGCCATCCAGTTGTGGAGCTACATATTCAGTCAAAAAAAATCAAGGTGAACATTTGCAGTAATTGATCTCTCCTTGGAGAAAAATGGACCAATGATTTAATTGCACATGATCCCACAAAGTGACTAAAAACTTTGATTACCAACGAGTACATACAACATCTCATCAATTGCTTTTGTAAGACATTATTTTAAATTGTAAAGAGACGTTGTGGACACCCTGTAATATAACAAGGTAAACAAAAAATACTTTTCACAGTGTCCTTCGCACTGACGTCATGTTCATTCTCCACCAAGGTTGTTTCTACTCCATGCAAATTTCATTCAAGTAGCTGTGCAGTGTAAAAGAACACTAAGCATTGTTCAAATTCCAAAGTTTTTGCATAAAAACCATCATTTGGGACAAAACAAAATAAGGTTTTTATCCTTTAAACACTACCACACCAAACATAACATAGAAGTGAATGAATACACAATCTGAAAAAGAAAAACTAAGCACCATAACAGTCACGCCAAAAATACTTCATGTATTATACAAAACTACATGATTTGACTGTAAAGTCTTTGGTAGGTGCTGGAAATGTAATTCCTTGCAAAGCTTTTACAGATTTTATGAGTAACTATGGGAAGTTCAGAATTTCAGACCTTCTTCTGTTAATAAATCACTAATCGCACCCAATGTTTGAGCCTTATATTCTTGGGAAGGACCAGGGTGTGTCTGACTGTGACCGACTGATCCGAACCAGGCTGACCCTTCCTAAAACAGCGGCCTGTTGTGCTCTTGGCCAAAGCCTTGAGGAGGGGGGAGCCTGGGGTAACACACCACAGCTGAACACAGTTCCCCATAGAGTCTGAGTAACCCTCATAGTGACCTGCTCCCATCACCTTCTTCCCTGAGTCAGAGTCTTAGTTTCCACTCTTCCAGTAAAAGCCTGCTTCCCTGGCACTGGGCCTTGGAGCAGTTTTTGCCCCTGGTGGTGCTGGTGGGGGTGGAGTGGGCTCAGTGAGGCAGCCGCAGTTTGAAGGCAGAGTTAGTGTGCACACATAAAGCTGCTCAAAGCCAGCAGGTATGTAAGGAATGCCTTTTCGTCCAAACAACAGGACTCACGCCCGACACAGAGCCACGCCACGCCACACAGCACTGACAGAGCAGCTAAATGGGGCCCACTGGAGCCTCTGCATCTGGATGGCTTTACATTAGATTTGGCTTACTGCCCATTTAAATAAACTTAATCGGACACCAATCACTTCATAAATATGTCATTTGGTTTAGGTATTTTACAGACTTTGAAGATAATGTAGGTTTTGCATATCAATATTTGAAAAATTTAATTATCAGACTGGTGACTCTTGATTTTTTATAGCATAAATGGCATCCCAGTATATAAGTAAGTATATAAAACCAGTGCTGCATATTTTGTTTTGCAGTATAAATGTATCCACATGTATAGACAAGAAACATTGACATCTTTGCATAATGCACATATTTTAGTGCCTCTGCATATTTTGAGTTAGTGCCAGTTTAGTTCACCAAACATTTGCACAGTTGGAGTCTCTAGTAAATGAAGCCATGATGAAATCATAGCACATCATAGTACATGATGAGGGACATGCATGTTGTCAATAATTACCTCTTGATTTAAAGCATAGGAAAAAAATTCAGCAGCAGCTCCCCCCAAAATGTTTTATGAAATCTCATCATATAGCCACTTTAATTGTGCATTCACCTCTTTTATGCAGCCATCCCTCCTTGACGATCACCACATTGGTCATGTTGGTGGGCAGGGTGGAGGATCCAGGATTCCCACAAAGAGAGACACAGCTTTGTTTCTCAAGTTTCCTTCACTCAGCCCTGTGCCGGAGCCCAGGGTTTACAGCTGCCTTCACTATGGTGGTTACCTATTAAATGAAAAAGAGTAAAAATCAGGTCTCTATTAAAGTGAAAGACTTTTTCCTCCTGTCTGTATATTAACGTTCAGTTCAACATTGGGGAAAAGCAGGGAAATCTAGATGATCCTCATCATTTATGTCCCAGTCCAGGAAGGATATGCAGTGTAGTTCCCCTTTCACATGTAGACCTGCAACATTACTTGATTCAAAAGGCCGTGGTTTTTGGCATTCATAAGCAAGTCTCCCAGATTGGAAAATTCCATCCTGTTCACACTCAACACAACAATTCTTGATAGATTATGGTTTTTTTCTTACACATGACCACTACCGCACTGTTGCATGGATTAGCAATACTCAGAGGCAACCTAAATTAAACATTTTTACATCTATGCAGCTGCTGCATACTTTTTCCATCCTTCAACCTCTGGTCAAAGCTAGGATTTGTATATCTGTAAAATACTATTTTATTTGTATGTTATGTGCATCTGAGCACAGACGGGAAAACTCTCAAAACTGTAAAGACTATGGTTCCCTGAGAAGAAACACATTTTATTGCTCACAAGCATTTTCAATAAACAGACACAATTCAGTTCACATCTATCATACCTGGTCTGACAAAAAAAAGTCTATAGGTGTCATGAGCTCAATCGAACAGGAAATTTACAATTTCCGTTTATTTTGGGTGATTTCCTTACATTACACTTTCAAAACGTCCTACAGGTTTCATTCATTTCGATTAAAAAGTTGTTGGTCCATTCTTAAGACGATGTAAACCTAGTCAATACTTAGAATTTTTGTCGTACTATATGGTCACATGGTCGCTTGCAGTGAATTTTTCATCATTGAACACAAAATTGTTGTGACATCCAAATCAGCACTGATCTTTGCATGATGGACGAGAGCCCTAAACAATAGATTGAATGTTTGTGGAATGCCAAAATGGCACCTGCAGTTTCCACGTTACCCGTGCATTATTTGGTCCATTGCTTTTATGGTCTAGAGATGCTGCATATGTGGACTAGCACTTCACCAGCTGACCCCGTCTGTGCCTTCCTGATTGGACCAATGACTGCTCAGAATGTGCAGTTCAGTAAATTCAGGAAATGTAATTTCAGGCATTTCACTGGTGTTGTAAATCTCCCTAAAGCCTGACAGTAAAAAGAGTAACTACCAATAGGTTGTTGGTGTGTTCATTAATTAAAGTGGTCTAAATGCTTTTTGGGCTACAGTACCACAAATGACCACTGGTGAGATTTGCTGTTTCAGAAGTGGTGCTGTAGCCAATTCTCTTTACAATTTCATAAATTTATTACAAAACAAAATGGAGTAATTTGTAGAAATTACAAAATGAAAAGAAAATATTGAATATATTGAAATTTATTTTTTTTTTCCCCCACCATCAGTACCATTATTTGCACAAAACACATCAAGACTGTATTTCTTGCCATGTTGTGTGAAACAGCCTCATCAATGGTGGCAACGGCATCAGTGATCTTTTGCTTCAGATCGATGATGTCAAGTAACTTTGCTAGATATAAAATACATTTAACATAACCCCATCGAAATAAATCCAGGGGAATTATATCTAGTGAATGAGGTGGTCAGGAAATCGGGCCATCCCTTCCAATCCACCGATCTGAAAATGTTCGATTTGGGAACCCACCGTAATGCGGTCCCCAATGTGGTGGTGCACCATCTACCTGAAAAATGATGGTTGGTTGAAGGTCATCTAGTTGTGGTGACACACATTCAGTCAAAAAGTCAAGGTGAACATTTGCAGTAATTGATCTCTTGAAGAAAATTGGACCAATGATTCAATTTCTCATGATCCCATAATATGATTAAAATCTTTAATACATAGGACAAATCTGATGAAAGTATTTCATCAATTGCTTTTGTAATCTATATTGTAGACATAAATAAATAAAAATGTAAATAGATTCACCTGAAATTAGGACATTACAAGTGAGTAACACATTACTATAATCATTGGAACTGTTTGTTGAATAGTGTTGCTATGACAGCATGTTGAACTTCCATAATTTGCCATCAACAGAAAACTTTTAGATTCCTATTCTGAAAATAAGTTTAAAATGTTCACAGTCCTAGTGCAACACACTGCCAACAGGAAGTTATAGGGCCTGTATTCTTACTCCACCTTTTAGTTGGATAACCATAGCCATTCACTATTAAGTTGGATATACATACATACATACATTATATATATATATATATATATATATATATATAAATACATACATACATACATTATATA